>JAHKKF010513609.1:0-50652 GCA_019740295.1 Labeo calbasu
CTGTACAGACTGTACTTTTCTCAAAGCCTGAGGCTTTTGGTGTGAAAAGGCTTTTACATTTGCCAAAATAGAACTTTTATATTAAAAACAACAAGCAAGCCCTGCCCAGATTTAAAAAGTAACACATTACTTTCCATAAAAAGTAACTAAGTAATGTAATTAGTTACTTTTTAGGGAGTAACTACATTGATTACAAATATATGTACATTTAAAAAACATTTGTCACCCCACAAAGCTATTGAACTTCAAAGTGTTTAAAAGCATTACAAATGGTGAAAAACAAAAGAACCAAAAACATACACTTTCTCTTGTGCATTTATACATTTTCATATAAAATATTTCATAAGAAAAATTCATGCCCATGTTATTTGCCAGCTACCCAAATTCACTGGTGCATTATAATCCAAACTGCCTTTTATTCAAAGCCTGTATCGCTGCCAATGTTGTGCTAATTACAAAGCCACCATGATTGAGGATTGTGAAAACACTCCACGCCGCGAACGTACATGACACAAAAGATGAGGCACAGAACACCCCGTGCTTGGCCGAACACTGAGTGCGCTTTAGTCGTCACACTTTTCCCAAACGCCTTGCAGCTGCTCCTATTGTGGTCCCTGAAGGGTTTGAGCAGAGCCCATACTCCTCTGACCACCCCTCCTGCTGTCTGACAGCCCTTAAATGAGCTCATTGAGACCCCCGTGCTGGAACAATTGCAAACACTGATTCTATGCAGTGTGACCACAAAGCATTCCCAGTGCAGGATTCCAATGCACACGCGAACACAGGTCAGAATGCCCTAACATGTCAAGGTCAGGGTGAAAAGGGGATTGTTCAGATATTTTCCCAGCAATATTTGAAACGTTCACACGGGCCTGAATTCCAGTTCAAACAATAAAGTCAGATGCATTTGTTTGTCTAGTGACCCCTCTTTAAGAACAGACGGTGCTCATCTGTCTAGATACTGAAACATGCAGTGACTCCGAAAAATATTTGGACACTTTAGCATTTTAAAGATGTTGGAATGTCACTGCATTGGATCACAAACTATTTATTAATTTGTAGATTATGATTTGTATGATCCATTTGAACATAAAATTACTTATATGTAATTCTGCGTAACCTAAAATATTATCAAGTCAGTTCTTTTTTTAATCAGATCTTTGCTGAAATATCAAGTGCCACCTTATTCAATCATCATATAAACATTGTTCTCTGGTGGTATGATAATGATGGTACTCTAAAAAAAAAAAAAAACAAGCTTTTGGCAAGTCTGCAAATATTTCTCCTAGACAAAAATTAGTTTACTTTAGCATCAAATGGAGACTTTTGCTTGAGTCTCCTGCTTCTCACACTTGTCTCCTGAGACAAAAACTCTTAACACTCTCAAAGGTCTCCTTTAAAGAGATCTCATCATCTTCACACATTATGCTCTGATTTTTCTCTGGTCATCTCACATTTATCTCCTTTAAAGGTTTAGAAGAGATCTCACTAACATCACACACTGTGCTGAGATTTTTCTCCTAATCATAAGAGTCTGGAGGGCTCATATTTGCCTCCTTTAAAGCTTTAGAAGACATCTCAAAACTACTCAAATACTTAAAGGCACTAAGTAAAAAAAAAAAAGAAAACATAAATTCAGA
Source organism: Labeo calbasu (assembly GCA_019740295.1). Classification (NCBI taxonomy): domain Eukaryota; kingdom Metazoa; phylum Chordata; class Actinopteri; order Cypriniformes; family Cyprinidae; genus Labeo; species Labeo calbasu. Next base: position 1,641 of record JAHKKF010513609.1, read on the forward strand.
ATTTAAGAGTGAAATTTTGCAGAAATAAGGATAAGGTTACTCTTAATTGTTGACACATAATAAGAGAATAGAACCATACAGTTTATGTGGATAGCACAACATTTGCTTTTGGAAATACTAATGTACCCGATGTGTATGGAAGCCCGTTTCCGCCACTGAATAAAAAATAAAAAAGGTAATTGTGACTTTTTATCTCACAATTGTGAGTCTTTTCTTGCAATTTCGAGTTTACATCTCCAGAACATCCAGATCTCAAGTTTACATCTACAGAACTGTGAGATATAAACGCACAATTGCGAGTTATAAAGTCAGAATTGCAGGATATAAACTCACAATTGCGAGAAATACGGCGCAAAATATGCACAATATATACTCGCAATTCTGACATTTTTTCTCGCAACTTTGTATCTCACAGTTCTGTCTTTTTTTCTCAAAATTGCGAGTTTATATCTCACAATTCTGACTTTATAACTTGCAATCGTGAGTTTCTATCTCATAATTCTGAGAAAAAAAGTCGTGAGATAACAAGTCGCAATAACTTTTTAAATTTTTTTTAATTAATGGCAGAAACAGGCTTCCATAGATGTCCTTATAAAGACTGACTTACAGGATTCATACTACAGGAACAATAATCCTGGAGCTTTCTTTGCTGAAAGGCACATTAAATGACATATGACTCAATCCTAAAATAATTTGATTATTAATGATTATTAATGATAATGATTATTGATACGTTATATGGTAGAAATGTTTGAACTATTATTAAGACATTTGACTTGCTGCACACTTTGTAAAGTTGTTGTTATCACTTCTGAACTTTAGAGAAGAGAAATGTGAGACCACCGGAGTCTTTAGGAGAAAGATCTAAACATATGGTGTGTTGTTGAGATCTTGTTTGAAACTTTGGAGGAGACAAATGTGAGACCACCATTGCCTCTAGCTAAGAAGAAAAATCTGAGCACAGTGTGTAATGTTGTTGAGATCTCTTCTAAAACTTTAAATGAGACCATTGTGAGAGTGTTAGAGTTTCTGTCTCGGGAGACAAGTGTGAGAAGTAGGAGACTCAAGCAAAAGTCTCAGTTTGATGTTAAAGTAAACTTATTTCTGTCTAGAAGAAATATTTGAGATTTTAAGGAGATCATCTCATTTTTTATTTTTATTTCCTCTGAGATGTGCTGCATATACAATGCTGGGCATTGAAGATAATTTTAAACTAGTAATCCTTGATATTCTGAAATGTGTAATGCTTTAAATAAAGAATGCTATTATTTAAATGATAGTGATTAGTTACATTTTAAAATTATTGTTTCTCCTAAAATAAAATTGAAGACATCTGAAGACAATGCTGATATTTCAGTGAGCTATATAAGAAAATTGTACCTCAGACAGCATGAGTTTGAATCCCAGCTAAAGGTTTTTCTCTGCTACTGTTCCCTTCTCACTCTCCAGTTGTTTCCTGTCTCTACTCCTACTGTCCTGACTGTTAAAGGAGAAAAAACCCCAATGTAACCAAAGACAAAAGAACAGGCTCTGAGCAATAAAACTTTTTTTTTTAAAACAGTGTCTTGAAAGAGATTACATCAAGACATTAAAGAGATGTCCTATGTTTCACACAGCCCATTCTCAGTTTGAACTCATTCCTCTCAGAATTTTCTCTTTTGTGTCTACTTTTATTTTTAGGAATAAAAATTAAAAAATTACAATTTATTTATAGAAATTTTAGGAGAAACATCTGAAACACTGCTGATATTACAATGAGAGAGAAATAAGAAATATGACTACGTCTCTTAGAATCAGCAAACTCTGAGCAAAAAAAATGGAGTCTTGATTGAGATTGCAGCAAGACAATAAATAGATGTTTCTTTCACCACATTCTCCGTTTTGACTCCCTTTCTCTCAGATATTTCTTATCTCATTTGTGTCTACTTTTACTTTTTTACTTATATTTTTTTTTATTGTATTTAAAACTTCTGTTAAATCATCTCTTAAAATAAGAGATATATGAGAACTAAGTCTCCTGAGCTTAGGAAGAGCAAATTCTGAGCAATATTTTTTTCCTCTGGGAAATGAAACGACTCCAAATGGCTCCAGGGGAATGTTCTTTATTCCCTATGTTTTTATGCCAGATTTTGCTGTTGCACTTGCTTATCTAGTCTATATTTGTATAATATTTTCTCTATCATGTGTATTCACTTGATTTCAGGGGTCAGCAATAAAGGGTCGTGTTTGAGAGTGTTTCAGGCAGGTTGCAAATTTGTTGTTTTCATACCTTCTAAATGTAAACATTTAGATGCATTACGTTTTAAAAATGTAAAATGTAATGTGTAATTAATAATTTACTTCTGAATAAAGGTGTATGTTCAGTGTTTGATGGCATTGAGATATTGAGAATCCTTAAATGTCACTGGTATTGGTATCAAATACTAAAATGTTGGAACAACCCTACTTGGACACATTATTGTAAAGTGTTACTGCTTTGACTGTTACTGCAAGATCATGCCTTCACGCCAGAAATATCAGATGCAAAAACTTGTTAACAATTCTTGTCTGATACCCAAAACCAGTGTTTTTTTCTGGTACCTAAAACTCTATTAACAGTCTTCTAGCTGCCAAGAAGTTGACTGAGCAAAGCCAGTGAAGAAGCAGGAAACCAAATGATGATAATAAAAAAGGAGCAGTGTTCATTCAGTAGTCTTAATTGCCTATACACTGTCTGACCAGCACAAATCCAACAAGTGTTAAACCAAACTGCTTCACAACAACATCCCATTAACCTTGGATTTCCATAAACATTCCCTCTTATCTCTTATTCATGAAGACAAATAGCCCTTGAAATCACATCTTTAAGACTAAACAATGGAAAAACGATATAAAAACTAATAGTAATATAATATAAATGACTAATCAATCAATGAAATGAATATTATTATTATTATTATAAATTATGATTACATTTAATAAAACAATTAAATAATAAATGATTATGAATGAAAAAAAGAAAGTAAAAACACAAATGTATGGTTGCGTTCTTAAAGCAAAAAACATCTGCGTAATATAACATTATTTGTTTCCACAACCCAAAAAAGATAATGTTTTTTGTTTAACATTTGATGGGGCGAACCTGAAATTCCTCACATATACTCATCTTTTATTTTGCATTCCTTTATTATTGTATTTTCCCCCTTGTTTCTCACTGCATTGTGAAGCATACATGTATTTTAAAAGGTTATCTATACATTTTAAAGGTTATCTATTTGTCCCAGAATTACTGCACACAAGACTGCATGTATGAAAAAAAACATTTATTTGTCAGCAACAAGTATCACAAATATATGAAAAAAATATAGCGTAAGAAATATATTAATTTAGTCAATAAATAGTCACACATATCAAAACAGCCTTGCAAGAGTCTTTCCTGTTAGTAGTGCTTATGGGAGGACTCTTACCAGACTGACAACAGTACAGACACATGAGGTATTCTGTGTTTGTTTACAGACACACAAAAATCTGGATGAATCAGATTGCATTCTAAAAAGGCATGACAGGCTCATTGCTTCAACTTCCATTGTCTTAAGGCAGAGCCTGCTCAGAACTACATTCAGTGATCAAAATTTTTCAAAAAGTAGCAGTATACATTACAATTAGCACCTTCACATCTAACAACTTCCCAGCTCCTCAGACTACTCTCCTAATAAAAAAAAACAATAGTAAAAAAAGGAAAACAATCCCTGAGCAACCTGTAAGACATGGGGCTTCTTTGCTACAAGACAATCAAAAACCTGATTATCAATAAAGTCAGAGACTCATCAGCAAATCAAAAAAAAAAAAAAAAAAAAAAGGAGAGATTATCACAAAGGAATACGAGGGAGTGTTTCTACTTGGTTTGTATCACATCAAATTTTAAAAGGTCAAGTATGGACCACAGTGTTAAAATGGTAAAACAGTCTGGGGGAGCTAGGCTTTATCAGCCATCGTCTTCAAAACACAATAGTGAGCAATCATGGAATATTGATAGTAACACAGGAACTAATCGTTCCTGAGCTTTAATACTGGAAAGATCGCCTCAGGGATCATACAGTCATCATATAAATAAAACTCTCCCCAGTCAAGAGGTGAGAAAACAAATGAGACCACTTTGAAAAGACTGTCTCAGCAGGAGGGTGAGGTAGTGATGGGACTCTGCAGGAAGGAAAGAGGGCTGGCCGCTGTGTGGATGGGGAAATTGAACACGGTGCCGCTTTTGCTAATGGCGGGGCTTCCTGCCTCAGAGGAACACGTTGAGGAGGCGAGCACTTGGGATTCGAATTGCAAAAGCTGCCCCATGAAGCTAAAGTTGGGCGAGATGATGCTGCGCCGCTGTTTGACAAACTCAAAGGCCTCTTCAAGTTTGACGCGGTTGGTACGCATCAGGTAAGCCAAACAGATGGTAGCAGATCGCGAAATACCCGCTTGGCAGTGAACGAAGACACGTCCACCTTTATTCCGTACAGAATCTGTGGGACAAGAAAAAGTAGGGTGTTGGTTAAAACTCAGTTGATCAGGATCCCAAAAACAACTTCTTTAACCACACATTCAATTGTAAATTATACTCTGCAGGTTTTCTAATCAAGGAAGCCATCTTATTAAAGAAACTGGAAAAGTTAAACCAAGCAGGGGTTCGAGTTAGAGGGGAAACACCCCCCCGGCAGGCCTGAATACACAATGGGGGGGTTGCGGCATCCCTGCTAAGTGCACTGATCTGATAGGAGGGCAACAGAGACCCAGAGACACTACCTTTTGTTCAGGCTAAACAAAGGATGCAAAGCATTCAGACGGAGCCAGTTGCCCCATGAAAAGATCAGGTCACGGCCTGGTGTTATTTGAAAAGGGGGCACCTCTTTAGACAGGATGAGAGGATGATGCAAGACTTGGTGGCTGTCAGGCCAGCTGGTCAAAATGGAGGGAACTTTTGAAAAATTCAATTCAGACTTCAGCTCAATGGGGGTTGGGCTGAGAATCTGCCTGCTTGCCAAAGCTCCTCATATGGTGACATCTGTTCCCTATTTCGTAACAGGGGTTTGAAAACTATCAGTGATAAATGATACTCACCGATAAATTCGATGGCTTCATTGAACCAGGAACTGATGTTGGCTTTGTGATTGTCCTCAACAGGAATACTCTTATACTGATAGTGGTCCTCAAAGTGGTTGGGGCAGTTGGAAGAGACGTTAATGAGGGCTGTGATTCCCAACATGTCCAGCATGTCTTTTCTGGAGGCGTGATAAGCGCTGCCTAAATATAGGAATGGCAAGATTTCTACAGGGCCACCCTGAAGAATAAAACAAAGAAAATTAGTGGACAAGTTCACTCATAATGATATAAAAATATTTATTTACATCTCAGGTGCTTGCTTAAAGAATATTTATAAAAGTTACCTGATCATACAGAGGGGTTGCACATGAGGTATCAGCTGTGTTTGGATGGCAGCCAGAGCTCAGAGGTAAACTCAAGCCTTGTGGTGGAACGGGCTTCGTACACATGTCAGGAAACTCAGAGGAAAATGTGTCGAATCCACCTAAAAACAGTAAAACATAAGTCGTTTTCTTTAACAAGAGTGGAAGTTGACAACAGCTGAAGAAAACATTTGGTCGCAAAACGTTTGGTTTTTAAAACACAAACAGTTTTTCGTACCTTTAAGAAGGAATACACTTGCTCCACATGGATTGCGACACAAAGCGTTCACGGCGAGCATTAAAGTCCCGTCTTTCTTCACCTCTCCCATCTCCAGACTACGGTCATCCAGGAACACAACACTCTGGTATTCCCCGGACAGAAGCCTGTTCCTGGTTTCCTCGTTGGGTACAATGTGCTCCAGCCCCAGCCCCCCTCTGGCCCTCCGGCGTACTATAGTACTGAAGCGCACATTACTGGAGCCCGATATATGAGACGAGCTGAAGGAGAAAAACGAGCGACAGTCCAGAACCAGACAGTCCGGATCATCTCCCTCCAGCAGATCACGAAGCGAGGCCGAGTCGATGGTGGGTACTTCCATGATGACCATAGTAGAGAATGATAGATCTAAATACATACAGCGAGATAAGTGCGATACGAGCCCGGGCGCTTGAAAAGTTCTCTCTAAAGTCCTTTGATCGAGAGTTTGATCCAATAATAGTCCGTTGACGGGCGCTGAAATATTAATTCTTTTGTTTCCAGTTGAAAACTCAATCCTTTATTTCTTCTCCTTCTTGTTCTGACCTGAAAGGCGCTAAACGGAGGTTATATACTACCTCCCTTGCTTTCGTTGAGGGGCATGACGTCAAATGCTCCGCCTTTTTGGCCAGTTGCCCGCGTGAATTCGCACGTACGTCAGTGTGATTTAGCTTGGCTAACCAAACCCACATTATCTGATCCTGTCAAAGCATGTCGACCTCTAGACCAAGAGACTGGTAATCTGGTCCGGTTTCCGAGTGGTGTCACTTCATTTGAGTGTTACTATTGACGGTGATGATTATTGATGTTGTTTTGTTGTTGTTGTTGTTGTTGTTTTGATGGTGGTTTAGGGGTGTTGAGTGATACAATAGTTTTCCTCAGAAGTTCATCTTCGATTTTAATCCCATTTATCAACCAGGTCGATGTTTGGCCATTTTGAGATTATCAGATTTGGCCAGTAATGTTGCTGTTTTGGCAGATTAACACATTTGGCAGTTCCCTCTCATGTCAGTTTCAAACAGGGCATAAAGTGGTACACTTTCTGATTTTATGTAATGGTGTACGTACATTTTGTTTAAAAATATGTTCCAAATAGTTAAGATATATGCTATATATATTTTAAAATACAAAAGAAGATTAATCGCACATATACAATAATAAAGAATAAATTTAAGTGTCCCAATTTACTGGTGAGATCTCAGATATGTAGGGAGTTTTTCTCAGGAGGAAAATCTGGGAAGCATGAGACTGAAGTAACATCTTTTCATTTTATTATGTTGTTGACTATAGAGAAACAATCAAGATATTAACAAGATCTCTATTTATTTATTTATTTATTTATTTATATAAGGTTAGTAATGCGCCCTGTATTATTAGCTCATGTACGAAATTCAATAACAATCTGATAATAGTTGTCAAAAATAGAAGACTGTTTATAATATTTACATGATAAAGTTTTTTGGTGTGTGTGTGATTTTTTTAACTTTCCTGTTCAGATAAATAACAAGATAATTAGTGAACCTGTCATTGTACTCATAAAAGTTTATACTTTGTTTTTATTGTACAGGAGTACATAGTGTGCAATGCCGCGAGAGCAAAGGGAAACCATAAAAGTTAATCACTGTATAGAAACTTGAGGTCTAGTAAATTTCCATCAGCCTGAAACACAAACTAAGCTCAGGTATATGAGACCATGGTGTAGGAGATCTATATTTTTTAAGATAATCAAACTGTTTCAGCCAAAAAGTCAGTGCACTTGGTAACTAGTTTGTCAGAGTTTGAATATTTTACAAGGTAATCCATAACAAATAATTGTGAACAAGTTATCAGTGTTTGTATATCTGTGAATATATGCTTTATTTAAAAATAATAATTTAATCACCACAGCTATCTTACTTAATATATTTTAAAAATCCTATATATTTCATCATGTCATATTTCACTTCTACAACTTTAATTTGATAATATTTTATTTGAGTGGGACAGTCACAATACTTTACAAGAAGCAAAATGACATATGTAGGTCATGACGTCAGTACTGCATTTCTGAAACTTGAGTCGGGACTTGTGGAGGATTTCTGTCCAAATCTTTTCTGGGGTTGTCATACAAAAAAAGCAAGTAACAATTTTACTGTTAAAAACACTGATGAATCAGCAGAGAAATGCAAGCCACAAAATGAGAATGTAATGCCCCAGGAATAACACTGTCTACTGAATCTGACATACAAACTAGTTTGCATGCAGGAGAATGGCACAGCATTGTTCATCCTGACATTTAAATTTTAATATAAATTTAATATAAACTTTTAAATGGTCCCTGATATACACTTTACAAAACCAATTATTTGTAAAACATTTGTGTGTATAATCTGAAAATTAATAATCTGAAAACATTCAAAAAATTACATTGACATTTAAGATTGCCTGCTCTCTGCTACGAAAAGACAGTTCATCAAAAATTCTGTAAATCAAATCGTCAGAACAGGCTTACCATGAGCCATGTCATTTAAAAACATATATTTCAGAGATTACTCATACTTGCATGTTCTGTTTGTTACAAAGGGAAGTGAAAGAGTGTGATAAATGAGGCATTTCCTTGGTGTAGCAAATAGAGTATACCACTGTCATCACAGATCATTTACGGACAGAGGTACCTCTGGGCAACAGCTGTTAGGCTTGGGAAAATACTCTGTATGTCCTTTTACCTCTTTTCAATAAATCATTTATAGTAATTTTTGCAGATTCTGTATTGGTGTCTGAAGGCTGAAATATCTCAAATGCACCCAGATATGACATAATGAAACACACTGCATGATGCACCACATCATTCAGCGGCACCTACTGTTTGGAAAATATGTGTAATATTACCATATAAAAATTGTACAATTTAATAGTAACTGTTATATCTAAGGATCTTGAAACATCTTGTGTGTGTGTGTGTTTTACTTGTTCAGCTCTTTAGCATTTCATTGACAAATAATTGCTCTTTGTAAGTGCAATTTCTGTACATAATTATAAAATACATCTCTAGTAAATACAAAGAAAAAATATTAATTATGTGAGAACCTTGTAAAGAACCCTTTATGTGAATTCTCAAAATTTAGGTAAGACATATTACTGGAACATGGAGTTTACTTCCAATAACTTAAATGAAAGACTTTTATGTGTAATTTTGGGATAACCCTAACCCTACTTTACTTGATACTGACTGTGGTCAGGACTCTGTTCCCATTCTGAAATATGCGATTTCTTCTTTTTGAGCCATTGCTGTTGATTCACCCATGTGTCTAGAATCACTGTCATATTGTATGACACAACTTCTGTTGAGTTTCAGCTCACAGTGTTGTAACAGAACAAGGCTGATTCATAGATTACTTTTGTACATATACTTTTGGCATCAATTGTAAAAATAACTTGTTTTATTTAGACATGGCAATGTAAACTGAGCCTAAGCCTATTATTATTGAATGAAGATCATATTTCAGTCAAGTTAAGTGGTTTTCGAATAGGTTCCCATTATGATACAGCTTTTATTCATAGATCACACTGACACAGATGCAGGAACAACACAACCTAGCCACATTTACGTTTTGTTGTTGAAAAAAAAAAAAAACAGCTTTAGACTGTTGGACCACATAAACGGAAGCAAAAGCAGCGAAATAAACTTGGACCTGAATCACCATAGACAACACGTTAAGTTTGCACACCAAACCTATTTCTTATACCGGACATAGAATCACGCTACTCGCTCTCCTCTGACCAATAGGATTGTGCAAAGCGTCCTAAGCGGATGTCACATCCGGTCTGAACAGCCGGCAGGATTGAAGGAAGAATCTGGAGTAGCCCCCTACTTGTGTCGTTTATTTTTTTAAACACACTTGATTTGATTTTATTCCTGCAGACACAATGACTTTCGATGTGCGAAGGTGAGTAGAGGTTTGAAGCGAGTTTGTCGTCAGCTTGTGTTTTTTCCTTAGTGCATGAATCAAACACGTCCACCATAGACATTAATCATAGACACAATGGTAGTGTTCCAAAACCTAGTGAGCTACCTACCTAGTAATGTTTAACGAACGTTCAGAACGCGTCTGTCATGCATTAAACTGCTGTCTAAGTAGCTCAATAGGTTTTAAGACAGCCAGTAGCTACAACAGATTGCCCAATTTGTATTGTGAAAACACTTTTACAACCATTTTTTGGTCTTAATGTTCTGTAAAAAAGAGCACCAGACTGCTCTTGATAAGTATTAATAAAAAAAACAGAGCAAGATGCAGTCAGCAGTCTCTTGGCAACTGCATGCTTTCATCAACTAATTGTATATGCAGTTGAAAAGTTGTAGATGTACATGTCTGTTATTTAGTAGCATCCTAAATTCGTGTTCAAAAGACAAAAAAAGTTGTGCTCTAACGTCTAAGCTAGATTCATATCAGTTTTGCACAAGACATAACCTTTATTAGTGATGTTACATAGTCATCCACTTTTTTTTCTGAATGGTTACATAGTTTTTTTTTTAAGCATACTAAATTCAGTCTCTACTGGTCACACTGCATGGTTATGCAAATACAAAACAGGATCCACAACATGCGAAAATAACATTCTTGCATGAGTTTTGGTGCTGTATTGAAAGCAAAGACTTGTTTATAAAAGAACTGATTCACACTGAATCTGTAACTGAATAGGTTGATGGCTTGTGTAACTTTCATATGGTTGTACATTTGCAAAAAGTCATTAGGCACTGACTGGTATTATATACAGTAGTCAACATTTGAAGTGGATCAAAACCTTTTATCAAAGTTGTCCTAAAACCAAAACAATACCTGTTTTTGTCTTAGGACAACTTTGATGAACTATTCTGATCCACTTCGAATGTTGACTACTGTACACAGAGTCAAGAAAAACATGAATATAGATCAGAATGCACACAGTGCTTATTATGTCTTTTTCTTGTATTTTTAATGTGAATGTTCTTATCCATGACAAAAAGTGTGTGTAGTGCTATGTGGCTTAAACAGTTATAGAGGACAAATTGAGACAAACAATGATAGATTAATTTGTTGAAGGCTGATTTCTAGAAATTCTGTTCCATTTAGAAGTTTGTGGTGTGTAAGCTTTTTGGTAGAAATTCTTATGCTCAGAAACAGTATTGTGAAATAGTATTACAATTTAAAATAACTGTTTTCTATGTGAATGTGTTTTAAACTGTAATTTATTTCTGTCTATTTATTTATTTCTTATCAAAGCTGAATTTTCAGCATCATTACTCCAGTCTTCAGTGTCACATGATCTTTCTGAAATCATTCTAATATGCTGATTTGGCACTCAAAAAATTCTTATTATTATCAGTGTTGCTATAATCAGCTGCAATGCATTTTTTCAGGTTTCTTTGATGAATCAAAAGTTCAGAAGAACAGCATTTATTTGAAACTGTTTTGTGACATTTTATGTTATTACTATCACTTTTAATCAAAGTAAAAATCGTACTGACCACAAACTTTTGAATGGTAGTGTTCTTTTTTTTTTTTTCGAAATGATATGAAGATAAGTCATAGTTAAATCTAAAGTGTAATTTATTCCTATCACTAGTTTAATGGTATTTTTGTCAGAAGCTGTAATGTAATCCAACGTAAGTGGGACTTATTCATTTATTATGATTACCAACTTATTAATGTGTAATTACGTGTGTAATTTATTGTTAATAAGTTCCCCAAACAAAGTAACAAAAGTAATTATAAACATAATATATCACAATAAAGATCTTGTTTGTCCTGAGACTCTAATGTGACAGATGACAGAATGAAATGAATTGTAATTACCGGTGGTAGCAGACACCAGCATATTTCCTGTGTTTGTTTGCACTGAAAGTCCTGAGGCTGTTTTGGTCAGGGTAATGTTTAAACATTTTTTCACCCAACAATTTAGACAGTTGTTGTTTTGAATCTTTTAACATCCAGCATTTTGGTCTTGCTTGCTTGCTTCTTTTGACTATGTAAAACGGTGACAGTTACACAGAGAAGGTGCAGATGTAGGACTGTGCGTGCTGTGCTGTTGCATCATAGTACTTAAATATTGGTTGCTAAGGCGACAACACAACCTTGTTTCCTTGTTTCCAATCGTGCTTCCTTTTAGCTCATCTGTAGACTAATCCGATATCCCAATGAAAGTGACAATAAGGCCTGAAATAAAACCATTAGCTCTTTGTATAGCAGGCATCACTTCCTCTTTAAAAACACACAGAGAATGGTGCTGTTTGCCTGACAATAGGCTCATAAACCTCCTGCTGTGGAACACACTATTATACCACAGTCACACCTGGAATGTACCACTGCAACAACTAATCAATAAAATCTATAATAATCAATAAACAATAACAAATTTGATAATCACATCATATCTGAGACTGAGAGCGCATGTGTGAGCCTCACAGTTCAGTGGACAAGTATTGGTGTGTGCACGTAAAACAGACTGAGCACAACAGTGCAGTAATTCTGTCTTAAATATACATGTTGCAAATTTCTTGTTAGGTTTATTATTCTACATGTAAGAAGTACTTGGATTTTTATAAATTCAGTGACAATAAAGGGACTATTACATAATATGAGTGTAAACTGATTCTAATTTCTATATTAAGGTGAGTAAATGTGTGTGTTCCTTAAAGGAGAAGTCCACTTCCTGAACAACAATTTACAGATAATGTACTCACCCCCTTGTCATCCAAGATGTTCATATCTTTCTTTCTTCAGTCGTAAAGAAATAGTTTTTTGAGGAAAACATATTTTTTCTCCATATAATGGACTGCTATGGTGCCCCAAGTTTGAACTTCCAAAATGCAGTTTGAATGCGGCTTCAAACAGTCCCAGCCGAGGAAGAAGGGTCTTATCTAGCGAAAATAAAAATAATACAGTTTATATACTTTTTAATGTCAAACGCTCGTCTTGTCTTGCTCTGCCTGAACTCTTGTGTATTCTGAATTAAATGAGATGAGATGAGATGAGATGGCATACCAGAACTGTCATGAACCGGAAAAAAAGACCAGTTCGGAAAGAGCAAGACAAGATGAGCGTTTGACATTAAAAAGTATTTATATTGTATTATTTTTATGAAAATAACTGATCGTTTCGCTAGATAAGACCCTTTTTCCTCAACTGGGATCATTTGAAGCCTTATTCAAACTGCATTTTGGAAGTTCAAACTCGGGGCACCATGAAATGTTTTCCTCAAAAACATAATTTCTTTACGACTGAAGAAAGACAGACATGAACATCTTGGACGACAAAGGGGTGAGTACATTATCTGTAAATAGTTGTTCTGAAAGTGGAAGTTCTCCTTTAATGTTTACTTACTGCGCCAGTAAACATTTATGTTTACTTACGTATTTCGTATTATGTGTACTTTCGTAAAAGCAATCAGTTTGTTGTTTTTGGCTTTAGAATGTAATGTTTATATAATAACCTTTTTTGCACTTAATGTGTAGCATAGATACATTCACTATATTTATTTACATGGCCTTCAAATTGCATTGATTTGGAGAACAACAGTTTGCAGAATAAGGAATTTTTGTAAATAATGGATTAAAATAAATAATTTTTAGCAGTTAGTCATTGTTTTGTTTTGTTTTCAGTGAATAAAAGAAATGAAAAGAAAAAATGTTATAGTTGCTCTTACTGATATTACATTTAACAGCACTTGAACTGTTGTTTCAGTTATGAAGGACATCATTACAGTTTAATGTAGGGATTAGATTAGAGTAGGGCTGCACGATTATGACAAAAATCATAATTGTCGATTATTCCCTTGAAATTGGATCACAAGTTACACTGAATGTTTTGATACCATTGTTTGAAGCAACTGCATGCCACATTTTTATATATAGTTTCTTCTTTAAATATAAAAGAAGTAAAAATGTAACAATTAAAACAAATACACACACTTCCTCTCTCACACACACACACACCTTAAGAAAGCAGAATAATGTAAGTGTTTTTTTTTTTTTTTTTTTTTTTTTTTGTAATTGTGCCTTTGAACGATTACATAGTTGTGGCATCTGTAATTGTAATCACGATTAGAAATTTGAGTAATTGTGCAGCCCTATATTAGAGTGTATTTTATTGTATATGTATTGTAAGAGCTTGCCAGAAATGTGTTGCTGCGTTCTTCACTGTTTTTACTCTCACTTTAAGAATTCTTCATAATTCTGTTTTTGTAAAGAAATTCACATGTTGACACAAATTATATTTGTCTACAAAACTAATTTCAAGCTTTAGGCAGAAGCCTTAAGATTAAATGGTTTTCAAGATAATAAAATGATAAATTTAGCCATGTGTTTTCAAATTTTTCACTGGTACCGTGTTTACACTTTACATTTAGAATTCAGTGTAAATATTCTTGCCTTAACTAAGAATTGCTCTGTGTTATTTGATAAAAACATTCCTTTGTCACTGTGATACAGTCTTGTGTCTGTTAATACTGACACATGTGAGCCCTTCAGCATGTGCTGACGTTTTGACTCTCAGAACAGCTGTGGGTGTTTGTTGCTGTTGTAATTCAGGAAATAAGAAATATATGACGGATCCAAGCAGTGAACTTTTCAACTGCCTGGGGGATCGTCTAAATGTTACACCTATTATGCAACACATTGAAAATTGTGTCTGTTCTGCCTCTACATTTTTGTGTGTGTACTGAACACACTTCAGTGTGTTGTTGCAAGTTTTTCTTTCCTTCTGCTTTACAAGTAAAGAGATATAGACTGAAAAGGTTTTGCATGCTAGACGGTGTCGTTAACTTTAGTTTTACATGTTTCTATGCATTTTAAAAATCACCGTTTTCAGTTATAGTGATATCTGTTTTTGAGATAATCTAATTTAATGATCTAATGAGAAAATTTAACTGTATTATGCGATGGTGAATTTGCCCTTTGTGTGGTATTTGGTCCAGAAAGTTCATTAGCCTTTAATGAATGAGTGAATACAGACAGATTTGTAATGAAAGTGCTTTTCAGTTAATTGACTGTTTGATAACATAAAGTCATATGAGTAAGGTTTAAATAGCTATAAAATGAGCGCACTCATACAGTGGCTCCATAAAGCATTTTAACACATGATGTGACTACTTTCTTAAATCTTCTTTGGGGCCTCTCCCTCACCAAATCAGGTCTTACACAGTAAATGAAGAAATCAACTGAGATGTTTTAGAACAGCGTGTCCTTCTTCTGAGTTTCACACAATGGGGTTTCCTTCTACATCCTGTGAGCTCTTCTATCAGAACGCAGTGAACTATATGGTTCCTGTCATGGGAGGAGGGGGTATGGCAGAGAAACACCCCAGGGCATTTGGTTTAACAGGAAGTCAGCCCCGCTCCCCCCTCCGGCATTGCGTCAACTTGGGTCATTTCACTGCAAGAAATGTTCACAGATGTAAGTGTTTTTGAGAGCAGGCGGCGTGAAGGGTTGGACCAGAGTGCTGATGTAGTCGTGAAGGTTTCAAAGCCGAAAAAGGGCACAAGACTATGAGCTGGATAGTTTTGCTTTGGAGCTGAGACAGTTTGAGAGCTCCTTAAAAAGTCAGGGATTGGATGCATTCCTAAAGGGTGTAATATTACGCACAGACTCGTGGAGAGTTTACTTCTTTCTCAGGGTCGTCTCAAATGAACTGAGGATTGTTTTTTCTTCTCTGTTAATAAACGTAATTTTGTCAAGTTGTTGTATAGTAACTGTCTTGCTTATTTAATAGAATTGCAAATATCACGTGTTGCTTAATTGTTTGATGTGGTTGAGGTGTGCTATATCGCACCACTGCCATATAAAGAATCTGTTAAGCCCTTTTATAGTTCTTTCAAGGTTCTCTAACTCTCTCTTGCTTTAGTTGGGCAGAGAATTAAAAAGCTACTTTATAATACAGTGTATTTCCTAAAAATAATGTGGTTCTCACGTTATCTTCAAGACCCCCAACACAAGACCTTTTTTTTTTTTTTTTTTTTTTTACCTCAGAAAGGCATAAAAGTGATTCAAAAACAGCTTTTGCCATTGTAGTAAATTCCTATTCATAGCAAACATATGAGAGTGGAGTAACACATCCCATAATAATGAGATTCCAACTTGTAGATTCCAAGCGTTCACGTCCTCATAGAACTTGTAATTACARCTTGTGAACTGGGAGTCTTCTGAGAGCTATGACTTGTACCACATGACCGCTGTACCACCTGACCAACCTAGGCTCTGTTTAGGCGTTGTGAACAGCTCCGTATAGAATGTCACATGTTGTCATCTTGAAATTATAGTAATTACGATATGGCGTGAACGCAGCATTATGTAAGGGTCTCCAAATTTGTCCTGCAGATTTGACTTCTAGCTTGCCTCAACACACCTGCCTGGAATTTTCTAGCATGCCTAGTGAGACCTTGATTATCTGGTTTAGGTGTGATTAATTAGGCTTAAATATTTTGTCAAATGGTGCTATGCAGAACCATAAGAGCAAGAGTCTCCAAACTTGGTCCTGGAGGCCACCAACACGGCACATTTAGCATCTCTCCTTTGTCTGACACACCCAATTCTGGAGTCTTGGAGTCTGTACTAATCCAAGCCACTAGAAGGCTAGCCTGCAACCATTAGCTGAAAAAGCGTAACGGCTAAAGCTTACGTTTCCGGTCTGGCAGTACTTGGTACTTGACCAGAGGCCATTTTTTAATGGATGTCAATGAAGGAGAGGCTTTACTATGCTGAATAAACAGCTTTTTAGAGGAAACAGCTTATCATTTAATGAATCGACAGCCTATCTGCTAATCTTCAACATATTTTACACTAAACAGTACTTTTGGATTGAACTATTTTTAGAGTTTACCACGAAAACATGCTGTTTTATAAGAGAAGTCACTGACTTTTTGCGACAGGTGGGATTCAGCTTACGGCACTTCTCATTCATTCCTATAGTATCCGTAAATGGTGGTTGAGTGTCACACAATTCTGACTGAAATTCAGTGATCTCAATGAGGCTGTAATGAGATTGGTTATTAAGGGACACGTGATCTAAGTTAGCCATTATGCTTTCTCCAATAGTAAGTGATACAGGCCGAATGTTTTTTTTTTTCTGGGCGGTTCAAGAGGCAGTCTATGGAGCCGTGGAATAAAAGAATAAAAAAATGCAAATTTGATTTTATATTTCAAAATGCTGACTTTCCGAGTTTATATCCCCCACTTCTGGCTTTTTTCCCCCTCAGAATTAACAAACTCACTAGCTTTGCTAAATTAAGTAATAAAGTACAAATTAGGAGATATAAACTTGCATTTGTGAGAAAAAACTCAGAATTGTGAGATTTAAAAAAATGCTATGTAAAGATGTTATTAGTAATAGGTTTAAATAATATATTTAATGCTGTAACTGTAGGGCTAATACAATACGTCCCCTATGAACAGCATATGTGAATATTATGTAGACCTATTGTTTAAATCAAATTTATGCTTTAAAAGTAGAGTAATCCTAGCAGTTTTCATCCAAAGTAGATCCGTTTAAACGTCTGCGTTTTGCTTCAAATGGCGTCTTTGACTACAGTATTCTATAAAAATTATTTGCATTCTGATTTTGACATCAGAAGGCACAAAAATATTTTTCTTTCTCTTATTCCATGAATTTTACCTGTTTACTTCCACTTGTTACCAGTGTTTTTCTGCAACCACTATGCACGTGCAGCTGCAAGTGACGTCACTGTGACGTCTACTCAAAATTGGTCTATAGTAAGACGATCTCTGGTACTAATGAGCTGATGATCTGAATCAGGTGTGTTTGATTAAGGAGACATGGAAAACATGCAGTGTTGGGGAGCCTCCAGGAACATGGTTGGGAACCACTGCTCTAGTCTAAACTCTGCAGGACACCGGCCCTTCAGGACCAAGTTTGGAGACCCTTGCTCTTATGGTTCTACATAGCACCATTTGACAAAGGTGCTGTGTAGGCTAGCACCTTTAAAGATAGGTATTATATAGCACTTAAAGTGGTTCCCCTATGATTACAAGCCAGTGACACTATACATGCTATTTAGCACCATTTTTCTGTATACTGAGATGTTTCTCAGTGCAGTGCAGGGGAAATGCATATTACCTGAAGAATTAAGTATTGTGCAGTTGCACACAATGTAGTGCAGTTAATTTTCTCAACTGATAAGTGCACTGCAAAAAATCCTATTCTTGACCGGTGTCTGGATGAATCATATTTCAGAGTCATACATATACATATACAGAGTCATATTTCACTTAAATAAAAAAAATGTTAAGACTATTAAGATCTTTTGTTATACTTGTTGAGTGTTATGTTTGTTGCTATTAGTATATCTGTAACAAGTAATAAATGTCAGTCATTACCTCAATACAAAAAATTATGGAATGTGATTTTTTTTTTTGGTAAAGGGGGGTAATTATCATGAAAAAAATGTCACAATTTAAAAAAAAAAACCTTAATATATATCAGTCCAGAATCTTAAATGTCTACAAAATAGACTTATTTATTCAAAGTAATGTGTTATTTAATCGTTTTCCTTATGGTTTTGGGCTGAAATATCAGCTGTATTGTTTCTTAGTGAGACTTACTGATCATCTTTGTCTTGATTTCCTGAATAAAATATGTAAACCTAATTAAAGCAATATACATTCTATGGAGTAGCAAAATACATTACAAATACAATGTTTTGTAATTATTTGTTTGGTAGGTATTTTTATATTCACTTGATATAGGCTAAGCCTCACTTAAAATCAAGTGACAGTGCATGCAAAAACCAAAACAGCAAACTGTAAGCAAATGTATCGTAAAACCATTTTGACATATAGTGTAGCCTGAAGGGCCCTTTTTTAAGCAATAGAATTTAGGTGTGTATAAATGTTCATTGTTTCACTCTGGAGTCAGTGATTGATGTGTGTTTAGTCAGTGCTGACAGCCTTTGCTCTGACCTCAGCTACATTGCTGTATGAAGAAATTTGTCGGTGAAGAAGGTTGTGATTGTGAAGCAGGAATGCAGAGGAAGAGGTGTAACTCAAGAAGCGGGGGTCGCTCTAGACTGTTGCGTCTGGGCCGGTGTTTCATGGACAGCGGCCCATAGTTCACATTCCTAAACTTCTGTGTAATGCCTTACACTACACTGGGAACACAATGTGCTTTCACATGAACTCTTCCCAGGAGTCTGCAATGTTTACCTTTCTTTTTTTCCTCTTATTCTTCTCTTTCTTTTCCTTCCAGGTTCGATATCTACAGGAAAGTGCCCAAAGATCTTACCCAGCCCACGTATACTGGAGCTTTCAGTGAGTGCCAATGTTTATAATGTTAATTTGCCATCATAGACCCTCAACCACTCCAGTCAGCCAATAACTTGCTTCATCTGGCACTGGCTTTTACAGCCTGTTTCTCATCTGCCACTTTATTTGTGTGCTTCCATTTTTGGGTGCTCACATCAACATTCCTCCTTTGATCCACAATTGTATTTTTCCAAACCAATTTGCTGAGTCAGTTTTAGTTTCCTAACTGCATATGGCTCATCGTTCCCTAATGATTCGGAAGGATGGATGTTTGTAGCGCTAGGTGTTGCCGTTTGACTCATGGTGAAATGAAACGTAGGACTATGTCATTCTACACTCATTCCTGTGGCTCTGTCCATTGTTGTTCTGGCCTCGAGTGAATTACTTAACGTTTAGTCATGTTTGCTGAAACTTGTGTAGACCAACCCTAAACTCAACCTAAATATTTTGCTTCCAAACCGGTTCTGTAAACAAGTTCTCATTTACCCAGGGGAAATATCTATGGCTTGTGAGGTGTGTGGTTGTATTAAAGGTATAGTTCACCCAAAAATGAAAATTATGTCATCATTTACTTACCCTCGAGTTTTTCCAAACCTGGATGAGTTTCCTTCTTCTATTGAACATTACAGAAGATATTTGAAAGAATGGTTAACTAAACAGATTTCCCATATGGAAAATGCTGTTAAATATCTTCTGTTGTGTTAAGCAGAAGAAAGTTTGTAACAATTTGAGTGAGTAAATGGCGAACTGTCCCTTTAAGATGTTTTCAAAATAAACGCCTACTAAAATAACTGCATCTGTTAAATTTTATGGACTTTTAAAGTTTTTCCTTATTGCTCTCAAAATAGTTCCTTATAGTTAACAGGAAATAAACAAATCAATAATATATGAAGATAACTGCATCTGTCTGTTTTTTGACTGTGTTTAAAAAGCTTTTCCGTATGAAACCGATGGGGAAAACAAAAATCAATAATCTACAAAGATAACAGCATCTGTTTCATTTAATCAACTTTTCTGCCTTTCTGTTGAGTTGACAAAAAGCTATAAAAAGGAAGGAAAACAGACAGCAAACTAAAAATCAATATTCAGTGAAGATAGCACCATTTGTATGATTTCATCCATCCTGTTTTTAAAGGAGATAACGTCATCTGTCTGATTTAATCAACTCTTTTTAAAGCTTTTCAGTGTAGTTCTAAGTATATAAATACAGTTAGGCAAAAGAAAAAGCAATCATTTACACTTAATAATAATACCATCAAAGTGTTAAAAAATATTTCCCAGTATTATCTTCATTAAAGTGGAACAAGTGATATAACCCATAATGAACCTTAATCCGTGAGCTATGTACCATAGTGACACGCCTTATTGTTTGTTATAGCTAAACATTAGCTTGAGTAAACTGGAACAAACCAGAGTCAGAGTATGACGTGTCAACCACAAGGTCACGTGACCGCAGTGTCACTGGAGACTGTCTCCATGTAAATATGCACTAGCTTCTGCAGCCAGTCTCTTGGTTTGACTCATTTGGTCACATGTTGAACTTGGCAACGATTACGTTAACCAGAGCAATAAAGCCACGCACATTTATTCGCCTGTTGAACACCCTTATGTAATGGCCCTTTGACTTCAGTATATGATCCTTGACATGTTGTAATCATTTTACATAGCAAGACACAATTTAGAGAAATGACATCACTGCTAACCACACATAACATGAGATTTTCACACAATGTTATACAAATAGCTCACTAATGTTTTCTTAACCTTTTCTTATCCCCTCAGTTTCAATATGCTGTTGCGTCTTCATGTTGTTCCTCTTTCTCTCAGAACTGACAGGATTCATCGCTACAGAAATGTATGTATAAATGTTGTTCCCATAAAGACATCAGTCAAAAATTATGTCAATGATATGTGTAGTTTTTAAAAAATATATATTAAATACAGTTCACTCAGACACTGACTTACATACAAATGTGTTATGATGGATGTTTTTTTTAACATATCTAGGTGGTCCAGCAGTCTAAAGATCATAATCAAAGGAAAAAAGTATAGTTTAAAATCTGATGATGGTATTATAAATACAACCTTAACGGAGAAGTTCACTTCCAGAACGAATATTTACAGATAATTTACCCTTGTCGTCAAAGATGTTCATGTCTTTCTTTCTTCAGTCGATAAGAAATTATGTTTCTTGAGGAAAACATTTCAGGAATGTTCTCCATATAGTGGCCCCCAAGTTTAAACTTCCAAAATGCATTTTAAATGCGGCTTCAAATGGCTCTAATCGATCCCAGCCGAGGAAGAAGGGTCTTATCTAGTGAAACGATCTGTCATTTTTGAAATGTATAATAATTTATAACATATTACATTTATAATATGTAACAATTTATATGCTTTTTAGCCTCAAAAGCTCGTCTCGTCTTTGCGATGCGCATGCGTAGTCTGTGTAATCTGGGTCAGTACAGTTAGGGTATGTCGAAAAACTCCCATCTCGTTTTCTTCTTCAACTTCAAAATCGTCCGACTTTGCTGTTTAACTTTTTTGGTTTTTGGTTTTTGTTAAGGGCGTTTGATCTTCGTTGCATGCTCATCTTCGTTGCGATGTAGGACGATTTTGAAGTTGGGGAAGAAAACGAGATGGGGGGGTTTTCAACATATCCTAACTGTATTGACCCAGACATAGACAAGACGTGCATTTGAGGTTAAAAAGTATATAAATTGTCAATTTGTTTGGAAAATGACAGATTGTTTCACTAGATAAGACCCTTCTTCCTCGGCTAGGATCGTTTAGAGCCATTTGAAGTTGCATTTAAAGTACATTTTGGCACCACTGAAGTCCACTGTATGGAGAGAATTCCTGAAATGTTTTCCTCAAGAAACATAATTTCTTATCGACTGAAGAAAGAAAGACGTGAACATCTCGGATGCCAAGGAGGTGAGTAAATTATTTGTAAATTTTTGTCCTGGAAGTGAACTTCTCCTTAAAGAACAAGTCAGGATATTTTTGAAGCCAAAATTATATAAGTGTACATTAACCTTTGTGGTGTTGGTTAGACCATATGACATTTTTAGAGCTAGTAAAAATGTTTCGGTTTTGTTGAAAATGGTATATTGAGGTCTTTTTATCAGCAATCAAGATGCATGATTTATGACCCGAATGCAATCACACTGTTGTAACTTTAGTGACAGATCAGTTTCACACAGGACGTAGACATTGGTGCCTGTTCGTCAACTGCTTGCAAGTGTTCACCGGGGGAAGTGAGGAAATGAAAATTGCACTCACTGCAATTTTGTCATGTTACTGTCAGGCTTGCATATTTTTTAGCAGTTGACCTTTACAGATGGCTAATGCTTGTCAGTACTAAATTTAATTTGTGTTTTCATATGTGTGTGTGTTTACAGAGTAAATGAACTGTATGTGGATGACCCCGATAAGGACAGTGGGGGGAAGATAGATGTGAGTGTAAACATCAGTTTGCCAAACTTACACTGTGATTGTGAGTATATACATAAAATACATAAACACTCTTCTACATGATGTTTTTTTTCCATCCACGTGTATCACATCATCCTTTGTTGCCATGTTGTTTTTTTAATTTCTTTAAGTGTTAGCGGTGACATTACTGTTAGTATGGGATCTTAATTCATTTAGCAGAGCTCCTGACGTACATTGTGATAGGAAACGATGCACAATGGTGACCTCCCACACAGTTTACCATCACTGAAATTTTTGCTTTGAGACATATTGTGTGGACTTTCTCACAGAAGGATTTAGGATAGACCTATCTGTCAATCAAACACAATCTTTTAGAGCTCACCAGGAACTCGTATGGTAATACGTGAGCAAGCGTATGAGGAAATAGTGTTTCATATTTGGTAATGCTCTGCATACAAACTTGCCAAATAATACCTGATATGTCATGTTTGCGTAAATGATTCAGTCACATGTCCTATTTAACTAGTGAGCAAATATTAAGTCACATTTGGAATATTGTGACAATAGTTGATCACTAGTTATTTAGATTAAGGCTGGGCAGTGACTAGCTAGTGAGATAAAATGAGGAAACGTTTAAGTGAAAATGATTAAATGTTCTTACTCATGTTTATTTAGTGAAAAGTGTGGTAATTGATTATATGCAGATTTTTACTGCATTGTAGATACATTAAATATGTAAATATCTATTCAGTATTTTGAATGTGACTATTTTGTCTAAAGTAATTAGGGGGGGGGGGAATCCTTCAGCTAATACATAAATACTGAAAGATGTCAAATGGTAAAAACATATTGAGATTTTTAGATGTATCTCCCAGCACTAATTTGGGTNAATGAGGAAACGTTTAAGTGAAAATGATTAAATGTTCTTACTCATGTTTATTTAGTGAAAAGTGTGGTAATTGATTATATGCAGATTTTTACTGCATTTTAGATACATTAAATATGTAAATATCTATTCAGTATTTTGAATGTGACTATTTTGTCTAAAGTAATTAGGGGGGGGGGAATCCTTCAGCTAATACATAAATACTGAAAGATGTCAAATGGTAAAAACATATTGAGATTTTTAGATGTATCTCCCAGCACTAATTTGGATCATAGAACAACAGATCCAGTGACGATAACCATTGTCCCTTGCTGTTTTTGACCACATTTAAAAAATAAAAAATCATGTTGAAGTTTTTTTGGAAAGTGACTTAAAGATTGTGTTTCTAAATGTCAGCACCCTCAGAGGAATTGTGGTCACCTCTGATGTCATTTTCGGGCAGATCCTCCGATGTTTGCAAAGACATTTCCAACTGGCTGTTTCTCACACATTACACAGAGCCCAAACTATGTTCAGAACAACATCTTGGGCAGTTCTCATGGGTGAGAATATAGAGGTTATGCCTATTATGGAAGACAATTTTTCTTTTAAATGAGGCACTTCTGACTGAAACCCAAATTTTTCTGATTTTGTTATGAGTCATGGAGACGAGCCTCACTGTGATCTCAGTAATGACCTCATTTAATGTACTGTTTTCAAACAACTATTAGAAGCACAAGTAGATGACAAGTTTTAACTTTTATGACAGACGTGGGTGGCTTTTCCCATGAAAAAGTTGCCTCCATGAAGCTGAAATGTTAGTTTAGGTGTTAGTTGGGATTGATATGCGTGTAATGTATTCTTGAGTGGGCTCTAAGGTGTTGTGGTTGGTTGCTAGGTGGTTAATGTTGGCCCTCTGAAGTCAGATGTAAGTCTTTCTGAAATTCTGGCCTCTAAATTAGACTTGAGTCATTACTTCATTGCAAGTCAATGGGCGTTTTTTTTCTCATCTTATTGTCTACCAGATGAAATGTCTAATTGGTTAGAGCAATGATAGTACAGGTTACGAATGACTCAGTAGTCATAAGACATTAAAGTATACAAATATATATAAAGTAAAAGTACACGTGGTCTTTCCATGTTGTTACTTTTACCGTGCTAAATAAATTATTTCTGGAGGCATACACATTGTTCCCTTGAAGTAGCTACGTGACATTTCAACACTTGTGTGCTTATGTGGAAAATGTGGATGCTTTTTCCTTTATGCGCTAAGAAAATGTTGCAAGACATTTAGTATTCTGGACACGCATCAGATTGAGTTCCCATAAGATGTTTCCATTCACACATTTACTCTTTAATGAGTGGAGATTGTGTGTACAAAGTTTACTGGAATCTAATTCAATAAAAAAAAAAAAAAAGTGATGTTGTGGTTTAAGGCTTTAATTGTCCAATCAGCAATGAGCAACCAAAGCAACGTCAGTAGTTTAGCTCAATGGAAATTGTCAAACACACTGGAAAACGTTTAATGGAATCATTCTTCCTTTCATTTTCTGGCTGGGCTTTATTTTTTTGTACTTTTGAGATCATGAAAAGTAATTATACCTGTCATCACAAGGGTAAAGAGTCAGTGCTGCGTTCTCGCCCATTTAGGAAGTCAGTCTTAAAATAGCATTGGGCAACGTGACAACAGGCTCTTAGCATACACCACGGTGTCAGAAGATCGGCTATGTCACACTACCGAGCGTTTTTATTTCTTAGCTGTGGAAGGTCAAATAAATATAGATAGAATATTTCTACTCAACTCACAAACTTGCTGGATATGTATAACTAGTTGTTTGTGCTGGTTGACCAAAAAACTCTATCAAACTCCAAGAACAGTTTTTGTTATTGTACTTGTTATTGTAAAAGTGTCCTTTTGTACAATGTAGATGAAAGTGTTTTCAAGCTCTGTGTCCTCACCAGTTGTCTGTATTTTCGTATTTTCTCTATTGTGTCTATATATTTTTATGTACATAGTGGTGGGTTTGGACATCCAGGATGAGATGGGGCGGCACGAAGTGGGCCACATAGAGAATTCAATGAAAGTGCCTCTAAACAATGGTCACGGGTGCCGCTTTGAAGGGGAGTTCAGTATTAATAAAGTAAGAGATGCTTGACGTCAGTTACATTCTTTTCTACTTGTTGGGTGTTGAATGTTTCTTATCATCATAAGGTTAGAAGCTATCAGAAGTGTCATTAGTGTCCTTGTAGATTCACTTGCTACCATGAAGACAAACCATTTTCGTCTTTAGATGAAAAGTGAATGGAGATTGTACCATCTCATGTGTTTGGCACTATAATAATGGTGTTGACTAGGTCTGTTTTCTGTAGGTTCCAGGAAACTTTCATGTGTCAACACACAGTGCGACTGCTCAGCCTCAGAACCCTGATATGACCCACATCATCCACAAACTTGCCTTTGGGGAGAAACTTCAGGTTGGTACTCCACATGCAGTCAGTAAGAAATATAGACAATGTGAAATAAACATGTAGAAATCATTGTCATATCTGTTTTTTTCAATTGCAGGTACAGCATGTCCAGGGGGCTTTTAATGCGTTGGGTGGAGCCAACAAACTTCAGTCCAATGGTATGTCTTTTTGTGAGCTTTCTACTTTTTCCAGCCGCTTTGTCTATAGACATATAGCATACATAAGCAAAGGAAACGTTAAAAAAGTTTGGGGTCAGTTGGACTTGTAATGTTTCTTAAAGAAGTCTCTTATGCTCATCAAGACTGCATTTATTTGATCAAAATACAGAAAAGACCGTTACTCCTGTCTTAAGTGTCATGCTTAATAAATTATTCTAATATGCTGATTTTTTTTTATCAATGTTGAAAACAGTTGTGCTACTTAATATTTTTTTTTAAACCTGTGATATTTTTTAAGGATTCTATGATCAATAAAAGGTTAAAAAGAACAGTGTTTTTTTTTTTTAAAAAATAGAAAGGTTTTCTAAAAAAATTCCCTACTGTTCAAAAGTTTGGAGTCATTAAATTTTTATTCTTCCTTTTTTTTGAAAGAAATTAATACTTTTATTCACCAAGGATGTGTTAAATTAATACAAAGTGGTAGCGTAGACTTACATTGTTAGAAAAGCTTTATATTTTGAATAAATGCTGTTCTGTTTTAACTTGCTATTCATCAAAGAATCCTGAAAAAGAGAATCTTCCAAAGAAGGTTGCAAAAAAATATTTGGCAGCACAACTGGCAGCACAAATATTGGCAGCACAACTGTTTCCAACATTGATAATTCTAATAATAAATCAGCATATTAAAATGATTTCTGAAGGATCATGTGACGCTTAAGACTGGAGTAACAGCTGATGAAAATTCAGCTTTGCATCACAGGAATGAATTAGATTTTAAAGTATTTTATATTGTAATAACATTTTGCAATATTACTCTTATTTTCTGTATTTTTGAGCAAATAAATTCAGGCTTGATGAGCATAAGAGACTTCATTAAAAACATTACAAGTCTTACTATCCCAGACTTTTGAGCGACAATGTATAGATGCGCACACACACAAAAACACTTTTATATTGTGTGGGTCAATCATGAGTGTATTTTAATCAGTTATGTAAAAATTTGCTCCAAAATACTTTAAAATGCAATTCATATGTACAGTGATTTGAATATAATCCCTTCAATTATGAGTGTTTTTTTTTTTTTTATGAAAAATGTCAGGGTGATGCAACTGACCTGGTATCCTAATGAGTAATGAGAAGCCTCATTATCATGGTAACACTTTTTAATAAGGTCCCATTATATCATTATGTTAGTTAATGCATTTACTAACAATAACTAACGATGCACAATACATTCATTAAAGCACTTATTAATAAGTGGTAACATTAAATATATACTGTTCATTGTTAGTTTATGTTAGGCCAGGTCCATTGTGTTATATCAACAGATAAAACTTTTCTTTTTAATAATGTATTGTAAAGTTTTGCTAATATTATATATTTGCTAATATTATTAAATGCTTTAGAAGTATTTTCCATTGTTAATTTATGTTAACTAATGTAGTTAACTGATGTTAACAAATAAAACCTTATTGTAAAGTGTTACCATACTTGTTTACAAAGGATACTGTATCAGAACTCTCTGTAATATTTGAACAACTTTTGTCTACCAAATAAAAGTCATGTGGTGCAATCAGTATGCAGAAAAAAGGAAATGATATCATATAGAGGACCCCCGCAGACCCTCACGACTATATATAAATGGAAATAAATTTTCTGTTTGGCTAGGCAAGGTCAGTTGTGAAATATGTAGAGTGGCTCTCAGACTGCTCAAGCTCTTTAAAGAGTTGGTTTCCAATGTTTTTATCATTCATCAGCTGGAAAAAAATGTACTGAAAGTCTTGTTGTTGTAGTGTGGACTTTACTATTTTCATAGAATTAGAATGATTATTATAACTTCATAGTTAAAGTTATGACCCTTGGTGCTAACTGTAGTAAATAATTTATCCACTACTTTGCCCCAGGTAGTTCTAAGAATCCTAAGTGCAAATAGTGCAGGGCAAGTAATATGTCAAAGTGTAGTACTTTGAGTTAGGAGTTTGTTCAAACCCTTAAGTACGAGCAAGACCATAGGACAGCCGTTTGTTATTGTTGCACACACTGCTTACTCTTGTCCATTTGTAGACTCATGTAACTGAGAGACGTCTAAGTGCTATGCTTACGAGCGTCCAACCGAACACAAGTCACACAGATTGTATTACAAAACAGCACAGAAATAGATCTTAGTAATAGGAGAAGGAACTACGTCACTCAAATAAAATAAGCTACCATCCTGTCTGTTTCCTCTGTATCTGTATATAATTTCTAGAGAATTTAAGCCATGTGTTTTCTTTTCAACAGCTTTAGCATCTCACGATTACATTCTCAAGATCGTCCCTACAGTTTATGAGGACCTAGGAGGGAAGCAGAGATTTTCCTACCAGTACACCGTGGCAAACAAGGTAATCTGAGACACACGTATCCACGGTTCTGAGAAAGCTTGTGCGAAGTTGCGAATCTAAATATATGAGTGTGCTTTGCTGATGGCTGTGGTTACCATAGAAGCTGAATGAATTATGTCTCTCTATTATTAAGTACCATCAACCATTTATCACCTCTAAAGCCACTTAAGGGACATTTGCAGTGACAGCTGGCAGCATTATGTGTGTACGTGACCAGAGAGCCATGGCCTGTGAGTTAATATGTAGTCAGCTTGTTCTTATTCAGATGGTGTAAAAAGTACTCAAAGTATGAGTGTAGTGTCAATCCTTTGTTCTGGCTCTGCAAGGCCCTAGGAGACACAGAGTGTGAAACAGGAAGTCATTACCTGAAAGTGTTTAGCAGCAACTGATTTGACATTCATAGGAGTATGGTTGATTTTACAGTAACCATGTTCAAATTCATTCTGATTATATGTATTGCCTGTTTTGTAACGAGTAATGAGGCCAAAATTGTGGCCAGTTACATTTAACATTTAAATGGCTTTCATTGGCTGTTTTAAACTGAAGTTAAGACAAAGTGATTTTTTTCCCTGTAATAATATTTTAATTTAAATAATTCTTAATTAAAACCAAAAAAAAATGTTTTTTTATTAATTTCTCACCTAATAAATTGTTTTTTCTGTATTTTTGATCAAATAAATGCAGCCTTGATGAGCATAAGAGACTTTTTTAAAAAACATTACATTAAGGACAATATTTGGCTGAGATACAACTATTTGAAAATCAAAATATTGAGAAAATCACCTTTAAGTTGTCCAAATGAAGTTCTTAGCAATACATATTACTAATCAAAAATTAAGTTTTGATATATTTATGGTATCTTTACATGATCTTTACTAAATATCCTAACGATTTTTGGCATCAAAGAAAATTTGAGAATTTTGACCCATACAATGTATTGTTGGCTACTGCTACAAATATACCCTTGCTACTTAACAACTGGTTTTGTGGTCCAGGGTCACATGTGATAATAATATGCATTATATTGATATTTTACATAAAAATCTAGATTATTTATAACAAATATTATGAGGTAGAACCAGCATAGAACTGTATGTATTTATATCATACAAGCAAAAGTCTGTCTTTGCTTTAGTTAAAATGTATTAAATTTGTTGGTTTGTAAATTATAATACATCATTTTCCCCTTATGATTGTGAAATTTTTTTTATATAAACCTTACCAATTTCCAGTGCTGCTACTTAGACAATAGGCCTACGAAAGAAAGGAAATCTAAAAATAAATACATAACTTAAAATCTGTAAGTTTGCTTTAGGAGTGGTTTGAGTTTTTTGCAACAGTGCTCACTTTTTCAGAAGCCGTGGCTTCAAAGTGTTCTTCCCATTAATTTTTCCTGTAGGAATTTTTCCTGTCTTTTTCAAAGAGTTATGTAATTAAGAATTCCACTGTTAAACAATTATTTAAAAAATAAGCTGAAATAATATAGGCTGATGGCTTCAACAAAAGCATGTAATATAAATTAACAGCCTTGTAGCTCACAGTTTTTCTGTCTAGCGGTTTATATATTGTTAAAAATCAATTCCCCCATAAAAAAAACAATGAATTTCCACCAAAATAAAAAACACTGTCACTTTAAAACAGAGAGTCTAGTATACAAAAGAACAGTATTTGTGCAGTTGTGAATTATTGTGTGATTATTACTAATTCAATTATATATATCATCTTTGATTACGCATGAAAATGGATAAGGTTTGTTAACACCTAGTTTAGGGACCAATTCCCACTATTAAGTAGTTGCTATTGGCTGTTTATTAGTACTTATAAAGCTACATTTAAAAATAACTACATTTTAGATCTCTTAATCGTATAAGCAGCAAACTAGATGTTTATTCATGGTTCATAGCTAGTTAACAGTGAGAATTGGTCCCCAAACTAAAGTGTGACCAAAAGTTGTATTTGTTGGGTTGTTTTCTAGGAGTATGTGGCGTACAGCCATACAGGACGCATTATCCCGGCGATATGGTTTCGCTATGACCTGAGTCCAATCACAGTGAAATACACAGAGAGGAGACAACCGTTCTACCGCTTTATCACTACTGTGAGTCACTCTTTATGTTTCTAGCTCTCTTTCTCTTTCTCTCTCTCTCCCTAATGTTATATATTTACTCTGTCTCTGTCAGATTTGCGCTATCATCGGCGGGACGTTCACAGTGGCCGGCATCATTGACTCCTGTATATTCACGGCCTCTGAAGCCTGGAAGAAAATCCAGATTGGGAAAATGTCATGAGTACTCAAATCTACGTACCATACATTTTATTTATGCCAGCCAAACCTCTGCACACTCGTCATTACACCTTATGACCCACCCTAGCCAAAACTGGAAAACATTGTCCTGCCAGTTCATTTCTCAGTGTGCTCATTTGGATAGAATGGTTTTCATCTCTAAACATTTAATACAATGAATTACAGGGATTTCATTTGGGGGATGTAGGTGGTTTCCTTATTTCACTGCCATGTTAATTTACCCACAACTCATAGGACTGATGTGGAAAGAACCTGTTTTTTTTCTCATTGGAAGGACGCCAGGGTTTCCCCATTCAAATACATGTTACTGAGATGTGTAAGTCTATAGTGATGCATACAAGGCGTAGTGTCACTGTTCGGTTATAACTGAAAGAGAAAGAAAGAGTTTAAATAGAATTCCACCTTCATAGGAACTGAACTGTTCACTAAGGCCTCTCTTGATATGACTGGGTTCATCTCATGAAACCTGTCAAAAGCACACGTCTTATTTGATTTTTTGGGATCATATTGCGCCTCAAAATGAAATGGACGAAAATTCTGTAGTACAAACATGTTTGCATTGTGATTTAATTGCATGAGAATTAAACCAGTTTCCCCCAGTTCCATTATATGAATAATTATGTATTATTTGAGTGAGTTTGCACATCATGGTAGTATTTGTTTCTTTGCCTTTAACGTGCAGATTTAAATGATTTTACTGTATTTTTACAGTATTGTGTTACACTAATGAGAATGTCCAGATGCATTATGGTAATGAGAACTTGGGGTCCAATGTATTTAATTATCATGAAAATGTCACAATCCAAACGATTTTAATTGCAATTGATTTTCTTATTTCTCTTGATTTTGAGGGTGAACTGTGAGCTGTACGTATTTCATGAGATGAACCTGTACGTTTTTTTTTTTTTTTTTTAGAGGTGGATGCTGGTCTTATTTGGGTTTAAGTAAGTAATGGGGATTCTTTCTATGGTACATTTTGGTTTTCTTGCACTCTGATGGCATTCTGGCTGTAGAACTGCATTTTAGTTCGTTTGATTGAAGGGAAATTATGAATGTCTTATTTTTTAACTAAAAGACTCTTGAAGGAATGCTTTTTGTTTATTTCCATGTCTGTAAAGGCTTAATGACACTTTTATTTCCTCAGTCCATAATGTTTAATGGTTAACCTTTTATTGTTTTGAAGATTAGGCTGGAAACGTGCTGTTTATGTCTCTTCAAGCGTTCCCTTTCAACACTGCTGTAAAGAGGCTGAATAATTTCCTGTCAGTGTTTTGACCGTGTTCCAAAATGTGGTCATACTGGTTACACAGGACCGTTCCACATGAAAGCTACGTGTCAAATGTATGATGTGTCCTTGCCACAAGTTGACATGACAACAGAAGTGTATTTTCACTACATTTAATGAGAACAGAAACCACAACCTACATTTCAGCTTCACGGCTCAAACTGCTTGGATATGTCATTTAGAACGGATAAGGTCTTGTAGAACCTTTTAAAGTTGATTTCTTAGTCAAACGTTAATCAAACAAACCATGACTGTTGAGTTTCCATGCTCGTTTCAGCAGTTTAATTTAATTTAGCCCTACTTGTTCATTTAGTCACATGGACGTCATCTTCCGGGCTACGCCACTTTTTTCTGTTTTTGTTTACGATGGTTAGAATAAACCACAGCAACAGCCAGTTTCCTTGTTTGTTTGTACAGTATGTCTTTTCAAAATTCAAGTTTTGTGTCTACCATAATGTTTGAAAAGGAATCAAAATAAACATTATGGAACCATTTAAAATGAGACTTATTCTCTTAATAAGGTTATTAAAAGACTACTTTGAGTATATTGTCTTTAATAATAATTTCTACTGGTAAAAAAAAAAATATATATATATATATATATATATATATATATAATACATGTTTTCATGATATTATTAAAATATAACCATATAATTAAGTAGTATCATATTATGCAGTTTTGTAAAATGTATGTATATTTTAAAAATATTTCACATAAAATGTCACTGATACAAAAAAAAAGTCAGTCAAAAGATGATATATCCCTTTATTTTTTTTCTCCAGTCTGGTTCTTTTCTCTCTTTTTTTTGTACAAATAAAAAGAAGTTTACTCTTTATATAAAGATATATGTAACTAAGGCGATAAAATACTTTTTTTGCTTTGAAATTGACATAATGGTGCCACCCAGTGGCTGCTAAGAGAGCTTTACAAAGCTAGACTTCTGTTCAGTTAGTTGTGAGGGGGCGGGGCCTGGGTATGACTGGCCAATCAGTGCTGTTACAGGTTGGAGGTTGCCGGGCAGGCTCCCTCGTATACGGCCTGATCCGACGAGGAGAAGAAGTCGCTAACGCCCTCTTCCGACAGCTGGCCGTACTCGTTGTTGTAGAAGGTTTGGCCTGAGAGTTGGCTGAAGAAGGGCGGGCGTAATGTGCTGCTGCTGCCACTGCTGCTCATGGACGGAGAACTGATGAGGCGTTCTGTGCTGCAGCCCGCTGATGGACTACAGAGTTTACACATTGATAAAATCGTCAATGCAACTCCAGAGTATGAAAACTGAGTTTAAGTCATTTTTCGTATGATAAATGGTGCGCATCATTTTCAGTTTCACCTACTTTTTCAACATGGCCCCTCTGTGCTTGTGTTCAAACCTCTCGAGCTCATCTGATGCCAAAACCATCCCACTGTCTGTCTGGCTGTCCTATAAGGGCACAAATAAATAAATATAAACATAATAAATAAATATAAATATAAATATTAACATCCTTTAGCTTATAAAGGCTATAGATGTATTGAAAGTCTTAGTCATACATGATGTGTCTTGTGTGATGTCATTTCCAGAGGAAGTTCCTCAAAGGTCTTTACTCGTGAGTGACACGTGCTGGAGGGTCCAACCATGATACACCCAGCGAAAGGCACGCAGTTGTAATATCTGGGCAGACAGAGGCATATATATTCAACAAAGAGGCATAAGCACAGTCCTGTTAGGTGGTTGCTAAGTTGTTCTAAATGGCTGATAGATGGTTGTGTCTACAATAATTTATAAACTTCCCCTTTCGTGTCATGGTACATGTTTTTTTTTTACTGTGAAATCTTTACTGATTTTTATAAAGTAAATAAGAATCACTTTTATATTGGTAGTAATAATTCAAGAAGAACACTTACTGGACTTAATTACACAATGTAACAAATTTGTTTCACTCAAATTTTTACGGTTCTTCTGTAATTCTGTGGTGCTAATTATTATTGTACTATTTTATATATTAATGTTTTGGTAAATATTTAGGTTGGTTAAATGTTATAACTTATCATTAATTATGAAACACTGGTTTTGTACAGATAAATTTTTGTACTAACTTGCATGTTTTTTATTTATTTATTTATTTCATTATTTTGCTTCTGAAAGGTTCAGAACATTCTAGAAGTTTCTGTAACATTCTGGAATATTCTGCAATATTATAGTGCTTTCTGAAATATTCCAAACATTGTGGTGCTAGTCATAAAAGACAAAAATTAGCCAGTGTTCACTTGTGAAGTCTTGTACAACTCACTTTTGGTAACTGTTTATGTTAAACTCTTGTTAGCTCAGTATTATGCATGTACCATAAAATCTGTATGCATGAGTAATAACAGATTAGCGACATATTTTTTTAGTTTTTACAAACACTGTTAATGATACACAAAAAGTAATGTGATTTTCATATTCAGCAAACTTTCAGCAAATATTCAGCGTTTTCCTTTCCTTTTTTAAAAATTAAATTTATTGTACGTTTTTCATAATTGTATTGTTCTGCATTATATGTTTCACCCCACAATAAAAACTACAAAGCTTTAATCATAAGCCTTAGCATTTAAATATAATCATAGTAAGACATTATTGAGATATATAGTGACATATGCATTATATGTAAGAAATCTGCTATAGAGCTATAAAGATCTTACTGATTTACATTACAAGCTATAAGAATTTCATAAATATCAGCAAGTGCCCCCAACTGCATATTTTTGTTTTTTAGGCATCTGAATATTTATTTTTTTTTTCTTCCTTGAGTGTGAGCTCCATATCATCCTATATGAGCCAAAAATGCCTAATGTATCAAATATGATGCTAAAAAAAGAGATTTTTTCGTCTTATTTCATATGTCAGGCTTTGCAGGGTTAAGAACACTTTACATAAGTCAATATAAGACCCTCAACATTGATATAAAATGTACCGAGTGGACATTGTGTTGCAGGCGAGTCTGATTTCCTCTTGTGATGGTGGTCTAGAGGAAGCTTGTGAGAAGCCATCATCCTCTGAGCTCTGCGACACATTGAATGGGATTTCCTAAAAAAAAAAAAAAACTCATTAGCCATTCTGTTGGTTTTATAACCAGCTGACTTGAAATATAAAGAAGGTAGTGTGTAATGCTCTGATATTATTACTATTGCTATATTATTACTATAAATATAGATATTTTTTTCCTCACGGGTAGACTGTTTTCCTGAAGTAGGTCTCCAAGTATCTCCACCAGAGCTGGAAACGTGGGTCTCTCTCTGGGCTCGCCCTGCCAGCAGGCCAACATGATGCCATATCTACCAAAACACGTAGCACGCACCATGAAGTTTCATCATGAAGTCATCAGTCTGATCAAACACACACAGACATAGTCATCAGGCCAATGCTCACATTTCAGGAGACGCGTTGTCTGGTGCCCTCATCCTGGTACCGTCTTTGAGTCGCTTGCAGAAGTCTTCATCAATCTGGATGCCCGGGTATGGAGATGCTCCTAATGGGATATGGTACAAGCAAGTCTGTGATCAAAGACTTCATACAAGTTTCAAAACTGGTTGCTTTTCTATCACAGGAAGAAAGTAGTAAGCAGCAAACATTTTAATTTGCAATAATATTTGTTTTTTTGCAGCCTTGGCAAGCATTATTCCAAAGTTTTGACTAGTATATATAAGTGTGTGTGTGTGTGTGTGTATTTATATATAAAATATGGAAAATAACAGAAAAAGTTGGGTTTGAGAAATTGCCCGTACTCAGATATCCGGTAGACTCTTACCTAGTGAGAAAATCTCCCAGAGCAGCACTCCAAATGACCATACATCACTCTGACTGGTGTAAACCTTATCAAAGATGCTCTCTGGAGCCATCCACTTCAGCGGCAGTCTAGCCTGCAAAGACAGATAACATTTCACCTATAATAGTGCCTGTGAGAGAATACACTCTTATCATGATCCTGCAGCTGATATGATTTGCAGTAGGTCAACCATTCATCAGTGCCTCTCAAGAGTAATCTCATGAACATAACCCCTCTGCTTCATTATGTTTATGTCATAGTATTGGTGTTGTTACATGTTCATCTTTTGCTTCTGGATTTAAAAAAAAAAAGATATTTAGTATGTATTGAATGCTGCCTCACTATTTCCGACAACTTTCATTGGATTACTGATATCTTTATATTATGATGCAAAGGCCAGACAAGTCATTTTTAACCAGTGGCCTTTACTGAAATGCTGCGTGAAGCTCATGTGCCATCACTTCTCACATGATTTTTTTTTTTGTATAATGTGATCTGAACTTTGTTTTCATGAGATTCATGCTGCTATATTATACTTGAGATCTTTTTGGATCATGCTTTTAGTTGAAAGGTCTCTCTTACATTGCCTTTGCGCACATAGTCAGGGTCTTTGTAGATGTCTCGTGCTAAACCAAAGTCACAGATCTTCACCACGTTGTTCTCGGACAGGAGGATGTTACGGGCCGCCAGGTCGCGATGAATACACTGTCACAGACCAAAATCAAGATTACTGCCTGCATCTGTACAGATCTAAAACATTTGTTACTTTCTCATCATCAAATATGTTTTTTTTATTATAAGATTTTATTTATTTATTTATTTTAAATATGATCTAGGCATTTGTTCCCATTTGTAAAAATCTATATCCAGCATAACTTTTCCCCCAGCACTGATCAGCATGGACTGCTCTAGAAGAGATGTACAGTTCACCTACTAATAATCCACAGCCCACTAAATGTGAGGGTTGAGCATGAATACATGTTTAAAATGTACCTTACGAGATGCCAGAAACTCCATCCCTCGTGCAACCTGAAAGCTGTAGCATATCAAATCCTCTATTGTGAGAGGAGTCTTCCAAAGATCATCCACTGCAACTGGAGATGAAAAACAAAAGAAAATGTCAGAAAAAGCTTAAATGCATGATTATAAGAATTAGATTATAAGATTATAAGAATTATAGACATTATATAGTTATATAATAAGAATTATAAGACTTATATTATTATATGATTATAAGAATTTGAATCACAAAATTGTCAGAAGTACAATTAAATAAAAACGTTAGGCTCTTGTGGGTGATTGCTTGAGTGCTGCTATGAATTTGTTAAGGTGTTCTAAGTGCTTTTATTTATCACCATATTTAATGGTATTGGATGATTTGTTAATTACATTTAATCAACTAAACTAACAAAACATTTGCAGTTGGTTTTTATAATAGTTGTGTTCTCGTTGCACCAGCAGGTGTCCCCAGTGTGTGGATTTTCGAGTGGTTCAAAACAGTGAATCATTTTTGCAAAGCAGTTGGTTTAGTTGATTTAAAGGTTTGAAAGTTTATTTTGCTACATCAGTTGCTTTGTTGCTGAAAAGGTTTATTGTAGCATACAGTACACAGCATAAATGAGTACACCCCCTCTAAAACTTAAATTCAGTAATTACTCTTTAATTATAAGACATATTAGGGTTCTTTGGAGATGTAATGTTCCAACAACACTGTTTGATCACTTAACAAAAAAGAATGTCAACATTTTTCAGGGAAATAAGATTTTCTTTTCAAAGTAATAAAATGTTGCAAAAATGAGTACACCCTCCTGAAAGTTACTAAATAAAACAAACAAACAAAAAGTGTAGGTTTAAGGGTATTTTTGGTCAACAGGTAAGTATATATTGAACCAAAACTTTTAAAGACAAGTAATTTCCTGACAGTTAAAAGTGTTATACAGCCTACTGAATCATACACAGATTTAATGTTGACTTAACAATGAAACCACTTCGGAGAGAACTGCCAGGTGACTTATTTGTTAGGACAGTGGAGAGATGACAGGAAAGTATTAGGTAGAGAGGGGGCAGCGGGACCGGCAAAGGACCTCAAGACAGGAAACGAGGAAACGGGTCGCCGTAAGCGCAGTTGCGCTGTATATGTCAGCGCACTAACCACAAGGCCATCGCCGCCGACCAAATCATTGTTTTAAGTGTGTAAATATAGCAGAAGTAGCACCGACATTAAAAACAATGGATTTCACTTTAGGTTTTCATTTAGTGATGAGTGATTTTTTGCTAGAAAAAAAGAAAAAGTGTCTCAGAGAGACAGTATCTCACATAGTACGACGCAGCCTGCAAAAGTGACATGCATTTTTGTTGTAACTACTAGAATTACCTACTGTAGCCAAACCACAATAAACTCATTTAGGCCCATATTAACAAAATATAGACTTCTGGGAATCCATACTCTGGTAACAAGAGACCAAGTCAATCATTTCAGATCCAAAAGCATCCAAAATGTTCTGGTGTTGCTAGAGGAGGAGTACAGTGAGAAGTGCCTGGTACCCACAGTGACATTCAGTGGTAGTAAAGCTCTTATATTGGGATGAATGAGTGCTAAAGGTATGAGGGAGTTGTGCTTTATCAATGCTGATAAAGAATGATAAAGAATGATCATGTCCTCCAGGCGTTAAACAGGACAGATGTGAAAATCTGTCATGAACTTGTACACTCAGTGCCAAGAAGGGTCAGAGCAGTATACTTAAATTTCTGGGGGACATACTAAGTAATAGAATATTATACATTTGCTGAATTAAGTCTAGGGTGTACACATTTCCGCAATCCTTCATTTAAACAAAATTAGCTAATTGACTTATTTTACAGAAAATATTGGCATAGATTTTATTGTTTTTATTAAGCATATGTTTAATACATTTAAATTTTGACATCTTTCCATAAATTATATTAGTGATCATTAAGTAAATACATCTTTTATATTTATTCAGAGGGAGCGTACTCATTTATGCTGTGCACTGTATTTCAAATTCAAATACATGATCAAAACAAATTAACAAGTGTATTTTTAAAGATTTATTTTTGGTGTTTTGCCTTTATTATGTTACTTCAGTGAAGAGCAGACAGGAAGCAAAGTTGGAGAGAGAGGGCGACAGGATCTGGAAAGGTCCTCGAGCTAGGATTCAAACTCGGGACACCTGTAACATAACAGTGTTGTATGTTGGGGCACTTGCCCACTAGGCTATCGGCGCCAGCTGACAAGAGTATTTTGATCAAATAATAACAACTACAATTTATTCCAGAAAGCGTAGCCTACTCTTTTCCACCACGTTAAAAAATGTATGGCTCCTTCCAACTCGAATATCAATATTATTCTTTCCCAGACATCATTATAAGTTTCCTACTTAGAAGTTGCATATGAATGCCCCCTGAAGTTATATTTACAGTAATTCCGATAGCACGTGAGGCAACTTTATTATCCGCTAAGTAAACATCTGTAAATATATAATTTTTATATATCTTCATATATTCTGCCCTCTGACTTTCTGAGTGCTCTTACCTCGAGACTGCATTGGAGGGTTGATGTTGGAAGTGGTGGACGGCTGACGTTCATGCTGGCTGACCTGACCTGCTTCTATCATTCGTCGCACCTGACTCTGGGTTTTAGGAGAACGATCCTGCAATCACAAGCGCATGTTACACCCAATCACATATGAGTTATTATTGATTGTACTGCTGTTGTAAGAGGATGGATATATGTATTCATCATGTTATGTATCTGTCTCACCCTGTATGGTAAGAAGAACTCCCTTTTGGCACGCAGGAAGTTGGAAAGATTTCCATATTTACAATATTCCACTATAACCATGAGAGGACCTGACAATCAGAGATGTTAAACAGAGATGTTTAGAAATAGGTAAGAAGAATGTTGCAGACAAACCCATCTTTGTCAAAATTAAGTTGCAAGGCTTCACTCAAACTGTAACGATTGAAAGGCTATGGCTTTCAACATAAAAAAGTAAGTGCATTTGGTAAGCGGTATCATTCTGCTGGAAAATAGTCCCTGACATGTAAACTTTGGGTGCTGCAGTCATATACACAGTAGCTGAAGATGCATTATCTCTATACTTAGTGTTTCATCAAAGCTGGATCACTGCATTGACCACTCAGCATCCAGTTTTCTAATGGTACATGCATACCATTGGGTTTGGTACATGCTCCAAGAAGGTTGACGACATTGAGATGGTTTCCAATATGAATGAGGATCTTTAGTTCTGACATTAGGGCTTTGTGTTCGCTGGCTGTGGCTCCCTCTGTGATACACACACACGTATATGCACTGTTAAGCATATGGATTTATGTATTGAAAAGTGACATGTTTGTATTCACATTAGTTTATGGGTAAGACTGAACCTTTCAACATCTTGACCGCCACTGTGTTTGAACAGGTTTTCTTGTCGTGCCCAAAGATTGAGGCTTCGATCACCTTCCCGAAAGCTCCATGCCCAAGCACCTTCCCTGCAAACATGAACAAAGAATAAATGTTAGTAAATTAAATGTTTTACTATCCTTAATACACAGTATGCAAGATTAGCATGTGTCGCAAAACAGTACATTGAATGTCTCATATTGCTCAAGCTGAGACACTGAGATGCAAAGAACAAAGAAACGTTAACTCTTCACAAGAACCAATAGACACTACAAATTATAACAGATACTTAGGTCTTAAGTTATTAACTAATAAATGTTCAAATCGTTTTTATTTTACTTTCCCAAATGCATGTTAAACTCAAAGTATTTGCAGAGATAGAGATCCATGAGAAGAAGCATTTACTGTGAACTAAGCCGCAGCTGAAAATATGTTATCATCAGCTGTATGCATGTAAATGAACACACAGACTATATACTTCTTTACTCCAGTAACAGCCTGACTCGTTAATCATGGTTTAATAATATATATCACAGTTTCAGTTTTTTTTTTTTTTAAATAACTAAGCAGCCCCAGTTCTATATTTTAATCATGTTAATATTGTAATTTTTCAGCTTTTCATAAACTCACAACCCCCCTGCAGTTTTCTCACGAACCACCCCTACGTGATCACATCACACAAGGATTCCTGAGTACGGGTCAAGCCTAATGCTGAATTAAAATTCCCCTGAAAATATCTTGATCATAAATATGCTTTACTTCTGGGATCTAAGCCATGAATGTTCTTCATTTGGACCAATTTAAATCCTATATCAGAGTTCTTAAAATGTACTATCTGTGAAAGTACCGAGGCGCAATCTGTCTCGGGATATCTCCCACTGGCTGGAGTCGTAGGGCAGGTATTCACACTGTTCCTCAAGCGGCACTTCCCCCGGGTCCATGATGATTGACAGATAGCCTGTCTTGATATCTGCTGGGTTCACCTGCAGGACAACATCATAACAATTACTGATGGATGATACTACAGCCTATAAGAACGCAGAAACGGCGAAGCCGCGGCGGCTGCAGTCCACATCATCTTGTAGAATTGCTGACTCCACTACTCGTATTTACTCATAATACCCATATGATTTGCTCATATGTTGTACTAAAGGCAAGGCATTGTTGATGCAACTGCATATTATTACTGAAAAACCTTGCTGACATCATGGGCAGATTTAAATAACGTTTCTTAACGTTCTCTATATTCATGAATAGAGAAAATATGTATTGAACTGTTATGATTGTAAGTCGAAACACATTGTACTCACTCGCTTGACGTTGCAGAAGATAACAAGGAGGAGGACCCAGAAAAAGATGGCGATGACTCCCGTCCCGATGAGAATCACTATTTCTACATTGGTCTTGTCATCAGAGCCTGGTAGACAAAACATCTTATTGTATTAAAGCTTATTATTGTAACTCAGTAAGAAATCTCACATGTTCTAAATTGATTCTAATTACATGTAGTAGATT
The DNA here is from genome assembly GCA_019740295.1 of Labeo calbasu. Taxonomy (NCBI): domain Eukaryota; kingdom Metazoa; phylum Chordata; class Actinopteri; order Cypriniformes; family Cyprinidae; genus Labeo; species Labeo calbasu. The sequence goes on from JAHKKF010513609.1 coordinate 43,221, forward strand.
CGGTTGTTTCGCAAAGTCTAATTTTTATTATTGTTGTGACAAATTTGATGATTATTTTCTTAAAGAGAGTGTATAAAATTGTACATTTAAATTAGATTTTATATACAAATACTAATATTAAAGGAAATCTGCATATCTGCTGTCATATAACATATTTCATTATGTATACAATGGTAAAGAAGAGATGCATGAAGGTTAGAAAGAAGCTGTGTCTGTTAGTGTAAGAGTTTGGGGTACTTGCAATAAACACATCTTCATAAATGGATTAAATAAGCTTAATTACAAATCCAAAATTTTAGTTTTAGTTAGGGTAGAGTAAGGGTGCATGAATTATAGTCAGCTTAAGAATATTCGTGACCCTGGACCACAAAACCAGTCATATGGGTCAATTTTTTTAAATCGAAATTTATACATCATCTGAAAGGCAGAGATAGAACTATCTGAAAATCTGGAATCTAAGGGTGCAAAAAAATACTGAGAAAATGGCCTTTAAAGCTGTATGCATATTACTAATCAAAAAGTAAGTTTTGATATATTTACGGTAGGAGATTTACAAAATATCTTCATGGAACATGATGTTTACTTAATATCCTATTGATTTTTGCCATAAAAGAAAAATCCAGTGTAATACTGGCTATTGCTACGAATATACCCGTGCTACTTATGGCTGGTTTTGTGGTCCAGGGTCACATTTAGGAATAGACATCAATGGGTGAAGCCCTCACTATGATATAAAAACAAATGTGTATGAATGTGTCTGGTGTGTCTTAGTTTGTGTATGTATCAGCTTGAACCTACTGTATAGCTTTTACTAAATAATGTAAATTAAAGGGCAAAGCACAATCCTGAATTAAGGAGAGCGCCACCTAGCTCAAATCAGAGGCTCTCACCGATGACTGACACAGTGGCGGAGGACTGAACGCAGCCCCTCTGGTTGCAGGCCGTGCAGGTGTACAGACCGGCGTCTTCCTCTCGCACTCGCTGAATGCTGAGAGTCCGATTGGAGTCCTGAAGGAGGATCCCTGAACACATCCACAAAACTGTCAAACACACAATCTGCCAGCCTGCCATGACTTTATGGCACAGCATCCTCTTTTGTTATGGCTCTCTTGACTTATGTTTTTCTGTTTTCTGGACATGGTATATACAGCAGGTAAAATAAGTATTGAACACGTCACCCTTTTCCCTGTAAATATATTTCAAAAGGTGCTGCTGACATGAAATTTTTGCCAGATTTTGATAACAACCCAAGCAATCCATACATAAAAATAAAACAAAACAAATAAAAAAAGTATTGAACTACTGAAATTGATTTAATACTTTGTACAAAAGCCTTTGTTGGTAAGAGGCCTCCTGTATGGACAAGCTAGTCGCATGCATTGCTCAGGTGTGATTTTGGCCCATTCTTTCACAGTCTTTAAATCTTAAAGGTTCTGTGGGCCTCTTCTAGGAACTCTGATCTTTAGTTCTTATTTTCTATTGGATTCATGTCAGGTGATTGGCTGGGCCATTCTAGCAGCGTTATATTATTTTTCTGAAACCAATTGAGAGTTTCCTTGGCTGTGTTCAGGATCATTGTCTTGCTGAAATGTCCACCCTTGTTTCATCTTCATCATCCTGGTACTGTAGGTGTTGGGGTTGAACCAGCTAATATGAATTTCCACTGACAAGGGGCAGGATTGCTTCCTAATTACTGATAGATTTCAGCTGGTGTCTTGGCTTTCCATGCCTTTTTGCACCTCCCTTTCTTCAATACTTTTTCCCTGTGTCATTCCATTTTATTATACATAACTAAATTTATGAACATATTTGTTTTGTTTTCTTCGTATGTATGGGTTACTTGGGTTGTTACTGACATCTGGTGAAAATTTCAAGTAAACAGCACCTTTGGAAATGGTGACATGTTTTATGTAAATACTTATTTTACCCACTGTACATAGCCCTCGATTTTCTTTATTCATTAATACTTTCAGAAAATAACAACGAATGCGAATTTTTAGCCCTGTGTTCTCCAAAAAAGTTATTTAAAGCAGTTTAACATAAGCCTGCAACATAAATGTGAAAAAATGAAGGGGTGTGAATACTTTCGCAAGGCACTGTATATCACCAGTGCACCATAATTCTACAAACAAACTGGGTCTAGGTGTTCTAGGTGATCATTATTATGGAAACAAAACTTTTTGTCATGAGTGTTTGGGGATGATGTGTGCTGTTTCATGCAAATCAGACAATCAAAAGGTGTTTAAACAGTACAATGTATTTTTTTTTGTATGGCTTAAATCAATCATTTATATACTGAAAACCCTAATGAGTGAGAAACAGGAATTCTGATTCTTCCCCTTTTCCATAACACACCAACTGAAATCGCAGCAGGAAAATGCAGCCCACCCTCCCTAATCAGATACCTGCTATAGCTACAGTGCTGAAATTTTAATCAGAACTGTATTGGATTTCACAATTTATGAAAAACCTCTGAGGCTTTATGAATTGAATTAGCTGAGCAAAGAAAAAAAAAATGTTTAACTCACATTCCAGTCACACAGTGACCTTCTACTAATAGCTCTTGAACTCAGTTTGTTCCTGATACAATATCCTCCCCATAACACCTATCAGCAAACAGCACTGTACATGCACTGCATGTGAATTCACTTACAGCCCACTAGAAACCAACCCACATACATTTTCAGTGCCGCATTTTTTTTTTTTTTTTTTTTTTTTTTGGTTCCTGCTATTCACAATATACTCAATCATACTGCAGTCCAGCGGCCCATACAACTTCCAATCCAACAGATCTCCAGTACATTAGCATGAATGGAGTGCTTTTTCCAGTACCAGAATTCAATTTTGTGTGTTAGTATGTGCTCATGAATAAGTGTGTTCCTATTCAAATGTGCTAAGATAGAGGGGATTGCTGTGGTGAGTATAATGTAATCTGTAATGGAACTGTTTTGGAATAGCACATTTATGCTAATTTGAAGGGGGCTGAACAACATGCAGAGAAATGAAGAGGAAATCAAATGGAAAGGAAACCAAATTGAAGAATATGGTGTAATTTTAAAGCAGACAATGTTATATCTTTATGCTGAAATCTATACCTATTACTTTACATATCCTGTTAAACTCAAAGTAGGAGTTAAATTAAACTGGATTTTTACATTTCTCTAGAAAACGTGAGAGTTTGCCATTGCTAACATTGTTGCTGCAGTGGTGTCCTGATTGGTCGCCAGGTCACCGATATGCGGTTGCTAGGGTATTCTGAATGTTTAGTGCATTGCCATGTAGCTGTAATATGTTTGGGATGGTAGGGTGGTGCATCTATTTCTACCTGATTTAATAAAATAAGTTTGTTGGTAACTAGTATATATTATATTTAGGCTGATTTGGTGATGTTAAATTATATTTTTGAATACAAAACTTGAATAAAACAGTTAATATGGATGTGACCATTTTTGGGTTATAATTTGTTTCTGGGTGGTTGCACATGGCCCAATTCAAAAGAACCCACAATCAATATCTCTATGATATTCAGGTCTTTACAAATGACTTTAACGTTTTCGGGAATTAATTTTTTATTTAATTGTTGTGCATCAAGAGTATAAATTGGCTGGTATGGTTAGGTTAATGGGTGGGTTATGCGGTAGGGGTAGGATAACAGTGTAATTTTAGATGCAGTTACAGTTATTTATCACAGATGTGCAGGCAGATATTTCTTTAAATGTAAGAACATGTAATTTAACAGTAAGTACACTATAAATAATGATAATTTAAATGTTAAGACATAGTAGTTAAAGACACATGTAAGTGGGTCCAACACCCCTAATAAGTCTGCTGAAGGAAATACATGAATGACTAACCTGATATCTGGTGGAGGGGTTGGTTATCTTTAAACCAGGACAGCTGGGGAGAGGGTGTGCCCTCGACATCGCACTCCATCTGCAGCGACTCGCTCACATTCACCGTCTGATTGGTGGGGTTGTTACGGTATCGTGGTGCCTCCAGTGCTAGAATGGACACAGGAAGAGAGAGAACAGACCTTTGGTTTTGGCAAACTCAATTGGAATCGTGTGTAAGAATTAGAGCCTCTCATGTGATTCATGGGCCATTCTACAGAATTGGTCTAAAGTCAGAGTTTGAAATGTCTTTAAAAAAGTGTCTTTTTCCAAAAAAAATTATATGTACGCAAACTGTATAATATCCATGGTATACATTTCTAGTAATTATGCAGTTAATTCTCACATTGTATTTTCAGAAAATTTTGGAATATTTGTTCTTTTCCCCAAATTTGTCACTACCGAAACACAGTAATAATATTTTAATCAGAGGGGTTATATTGACCCATTAAGATTTTGCTTACATTTAGATAGTAAATATATTTTTTTGCTATTTTATTATTTTTTTTCTAAGAGGTAAATCCATAACAATTAAATATTTATCAATATTTCAAGTGTACTTTATGAGATTTGTTGTATTTTGAATCCAATTATTCTTTGTAAAAGGCAAAAGGTTGATCATACTGATTTTTTAAAGTTAAGGATTCATTAGGTTTAAAATACATTGAACCATAACATAATCATAACATCTTAGTTGATAATTAAGTATACTTTATTTTTTGACAAAACATCAGATATTTTGGTAGTGGTACCAACCACATCACATTACAGAATTTTAACTCGCATACCAAACACTACTAAAACATACTAAAATCCACCCAAAAAAAGTGCATAACTGTAGTAACATTTTGTTTATTTCTCCCAGATATGAGGATTATGTGTTCCCTTTTGTCACTACCGAAACAATGACATGATTTGGTAGTGACTGTTTCGGTAGTGACAATTTTACATACGGTAACACTTTATTTTGATAGTCCACTTTAGACATTCTACTAACAGTAAGTAACTTTGCAACTGCATGTCAACTAGTCATTAGAGTATTAATAGACTGTCTGCTTAATATCTTCTAACACTCGTCTAAACTTTGCAATTATATGTCAGCTTATCCTACTAACCTTAAACCTAACCTAACAGTTTGCTCTGAGAGTTAGTAGATATCTAGTTGCAAATTAATGAGAATTAGTTGACATGTAGTTGCAAAGTTACTTACAGTTAGTAGAATGTCTAAAGAGGACTATCAAAATAAAGTGTAACCTTACATACTTTTGAAGCTAGCTTAAAGATGCTAATCAGCACATGGTTAGCTAGCACAGTTCTGAACAGTGGTATACATATAAAAACTAAGTGTTATGGAATAAATCCCAAAAATGTGCGCTTAATTGCAGAAAAAAGGTGTGCTGTAGTGACGTTCCTTAAAGTTACACAGATTTAAACACATTTACATGTACTTCAAAATGATGAGACTTATCTACTCACACCTTGTAGCTATGAGAAAGAGGGACAAATGAATATTTCCTGATCATAAATTTATGGGTTTAGTGATAGTGACATATATACATCTAAGATTTGAATACTTAAATGCTTTTTAAATGTGTTTTTTGGTTGTAGGACAGCAGTTTGCACCAATTCTGTAGAATGGCCTTCACACCAGTAGAAGTATCTGTGTAATATATGTGAGTAATTACTAAGAGGTAGGTGTCATTGTAAATGTAAGTAGCAAACAGCAAGCTGACAGCAGGACTGCCCACTAGGTTTTGAAGTAGGCCCCTGGACTTGTACAAAAAAAAAAAAACTGATCATTGAATGACGTTCACCTTTGACTGGGATGTACTTTCGGTGACAATGTTTCTCCCCACTGCGCCGGTTCTGCACCTCACACACATAGTTCCCCTCGTGCTGTAGCTGGATGTTGGTAATGGTGAGCTCCAGTACCCAGTTGTTGCTGGTGGTCTGGAACGAAAGTTCCCCCCCCAGAGACTCAGCGTACTGGTGCAGACTCTTGCAGTCCAGCTCTGGAGGAACAGCCTGTGGGTCCAGACGATACCACCGCAGGTTCTCATAGGTGTAATTATCTGCGTTACACTTCAGCTGTACCAGGTCCTGCTCAAGCGGATCCTCCGAGGGCTCCATCTCTATTCCAAAACCTTCTGGGATAGCTGAATAGGAAATGAACATAAATATTTAGAAAAATAGTGGCACACTTATCCTGGATAAACCACACAATTTAAAGTATTCATGTCTCTGTCTCTACACTGTAAAAATGATCATTTTAGATTTTTAAAGATAATTTTAATGGTATAACTGCAAAAATGCTACAGTGAAAATCTGTTAAGTGGATATGTACTGTGATTACTGTTCTGTGTTCACACTGGTTTTTGGCATGTGTGTGATTTCATGCACAGGAAAAGCTTTCAGTTTTGCTGCCAGATCTCAGTTACCACATTGTATTACTATAATTAATATAAAACAAATGTGTAAAACTGATGTGTATGTGTGTGTGTGTGGCAACTGCCCTACTTTTGAATGAACACCTGCCACGGGTGTTTCTTATTTGTCATCTCTGATAAATTAGATCACATACCCAGTTAAAGAATGGAAGCCATAAACCACAACGTGAAAAAAGGAAGAAAAATTAAGTTGGGGGAAAAATAATGTCTTCGATCCTTTCTGAGTCTAAGTCCTAAGATTTTTTTCCTATTTTCAAAAACCCTTTTCTCTCTTCATTTTTATTTTTCCTTCAATTTGTCCTTGAATAATGCATTTACAAAATTGTATTACAATAAATTGCCTGGAGTTGAGGGCTGTACTTCTAGGTTTAAAGTACATTTCCAGACCTGAAGGGTTATCATGTGTTGGTCCAGACTCTAAAAATGGTTCTGCTGCTGGCGTTAATATTGCTTAAGAGAGTAAAAGAGTTGCAGGCCCTTTCAGTTGCCTCTTCCTGCATAGACATTTTCTTGCACCCTAGACTGGACTACATTCAGAAAGTGCATTCCTCTACCACTTAGTCAGTTATGCTTCAAGGCTTCATCTCTCCACTGTTTAAGCCACAGAAACAAAAGAGGCTTAATTTAGACTGTTACCAGTCTGGACCCTTAAAGGAGAAGTCTACTTCCAAAACAAAGATTCACATATAACGTACTCACCCTTTTGTCATCCAAGATGTTCATGTCTTTCTTTCTTCAGTCGTAAAGAAATTATGGTTTTTTGAGGAAAACATTTCAGCATTTTTCTCTATATAATGGACTGATATGGTGCCCCGAGTTTGAACTTCCAAAATGCAGTTTAAATGCAGCTTCAAACAAATGTGGTCGTAAATAATCCCAGCCGAGGAAGAAGGGTCTTATCTAGCGAAACGACTGGTTATTTTTATTAAAAAAAAAATACAATTTAAATACTTTTTAATCTCAAACGCTCGTCTTGCCTTTCTCTCCATGAACTCCATGGCTCAAGACAGTTAGGGTATGTCGAAAAACTCCAATCGTATTTTTTCCCTCAACTTCAAAAATCATTTCAAAATCATCCTACATCGCTGCAGAAGT
>JAHKKF010513610.1:0-15298 GCA_019740295.1 Labeo calbasu
TGTTCAGCCTTTTCCATTTTGATGCTGTCTACACTTTTGTGGTCCTCCTGTGTTTGTGTCTTTTGAGGTTGTGATTTTTCTTCAGCAACTTTAGAAAGGTCTTCTTGTGTCTTTTCTGTTTCTGTAGGCTTAGTGTGTTCAGTCTTTTCTGTTTCGGTGCTGTCTACACTTTTGTGGTCCTCCTCTATTGGTGACTTTTGAGATTGTGTTTTTTCTTCAGCAACTTTAGAAAGGTCTTCTTGTGTCTTTTCTGTTTCTTCAGGCTTACCAGTTGTCACACTTTCTAGACTGCTAGTGCTTTTGCTGTCCTCCTGTTTCTTTGACTGTTCAGGTTGTGATTGTTTTTCAGCATCCTTTGAAACCTCTTTTTGTGTCTTTTCTGGTTCTGTAGTCTTGATACTTTCATCTTTCTCTGTTTTGACATTGTCTACCACTTCAACTTTGCTATCTTTTACAGACCCTTCCAGTTTATGTTCTTTTTCACCTTTATCTGATTGATCCTCTTGCTTTTTCTCCACAGGTTTCTCTGTTAGTTTATTGTTATCCGCTTGGTCTTTTTCCATAGGCTCAGATTTCTTAGTTTCTTCCTTTACAGTATCAGATTTGTCTTTTTTTGTTTCCTGTTTTCCATTCTCAGCATGTTTAGGAGCTGCTTGTTTATCTGGTTTGGGAGTATCCTCCTCTACAGGTTGCACTGGCGCTGATTCTTTCTCTTCCTCCGCTGATTTTGCAGTTGTAGATTCTTGAGATGAGATTTTAGCATCGTCAGTTTTTGGAGAAGTTATCTCAACAGTCTGTCCACCAGGTTTAGTGTTTACTTCAGTTGTTGCTTCAGGATCTTGTGGTTCCTGAGATGGTTTGTCTTCAGTTTTTGATTTCTCTGGCATTTCTTGCGTTTCTGACAGATCTGGTTTGGGAACATCTTTCTCTGCCTCTTCAGCTTGTTTATTTTCCTCTTCAAGTTCCTCCACTTTTCCCTGCAAGTCATCCTTCAGGTCTTTGTGTTCTGTGTCTTTTGTGTCTAATTCCTCATCTTTATCTTGTTCATCAGTGGCTTCTTCTGTAGACTGAGTTGGTTCAGAGTCAGCATCAGCTTTTTGTACCTCAGAATCAACTGGAGTTTTTTCAGCTGGCTCATCATCTTGTTCATCACTTGGTTTGACTTCATTTTCCTCCGTCTCTAACTCAGGACTGGCTTCACTGCCGTTCTCCAAGGCTGGTTCTTCAATATCTTCCACCTCTTGTGGAGTTTCACCCAGTACGTCTTTCTCACTGCTGTCCTCATCTGGTTTGTCACCCTCTCTCTCCTCCCCACTCTTTTCAGAGCCAGTGTCTGATATCTCCACATCTTCTCTGGTTGTTTCTGTAATAATCTCTTCAACAAATTTGTACTGAGGCTCTGCTTTTCGAGCTCCCCCCTGCCTTTTGACACAAGGGAGAGTATAGATGGGTGACTGTCTGTAAATGTATGGTACTGAAATATGAGCATCTGAGATTGTAGAGTACCTTGACTCTTCACCCTCCAAAAGTTTTCTGAAAAATAATAATAAAATGAAACAGAATAATATTCAGATTCAATATGCTCGTTTAGCAACAGCCTGTGCATTTTAAATCCGGGCCTAGGAAACTATAAATAGGTTATATTTCTGACAACATTCATTACAGTGCAGTCACAGCCGAATTACAGTAATACTATAATTTGACTCTGACGACACTGTAATGAATGCTATCAGAAATATGTCCTAATAATCTGTTCTTAATGCAGAGGCTACTGACATTTAAATGTAAACTCAATGTAATAAATCAACAAATTAACTGCCATTAAAAGCACTTAGTAATGATTATTTGAAAGTAAAATTAGCCTGTCCTGTTTTATAAATATGATAGTCATGAACATCTCTCACTTTGTTCACTCTTTAATTACTTATGTCACTTTACTTATGTTCCTTGAAGGCCCCTGTGATGATATATCAACAAAACTACACCTTTCAGGCAATTTGGTTGACTGATTAAGCTGACAGTCTATTAATTTGCACTGTTGAGGGATTGGATAATCTACTTGCGAAGCAGACGGAATCAGGTATGGAAAACGACCAATCATGAAATAAGGATAAAAGATATTTTTGAGACCTGTTAAGAGGGCTTTGCTGGTTCTGAGAGTTCATTGTTAAAGGATTAGTTCAATTCCAGAATAAAAATTTCTGATAATTTACTCATCCTCAAATCATTCAAGATGTTCATGTCTTTCATTCTTCAGCCGAAGAAAATTAAGGTTTTTGAGAAAACATTCCAGGATTTTTCTCCGTACAGTGGACTTTAACGGGAGATAGCGAGTTGAAGGTCCAAATGGCAGTTTTATTGAAGCATGAAAGGGCACTACACGATCACAGACGAAGAATAAGGGTCGACCTGTCTTTTTCTTAAAAAAAAAGTATTTATATACTTTTTAGTGACGTCTAATATAATAAGCATCTACAACTTCACGCATTATATAATCACACTGGAAAGGTCACACATGGTTAGTTCTTCGTCTGTGTACTTTGGTTCAAAAAGGTAGGGTAGGGTGAAAAACCCCATCTCAGTTTCTACGTTGTTGTTTTACCTTTTTCGTAAAGAGCGTTTGATTTCTCTGGATGGTTGCTTTGTATTTCTGCCTATGTCAAACGTGACCTTTCCAACGTGATTACATAATGTGTGGAGTCAAGCTAGTGCAAGATGAGCATTTGTGGTTAAAAAGTATATAAATTACATTATTAAATTAAATCCTTTTTTTTAAATTAAAAAATGGCCAATCGTTCATTAGATAAGAATGTTCCTCGGCTGGGATCGTGTAGAGCCTATTGAAACTGAAATTTGGACCTCTATGTAAATTATATGGAGAAAAATCCTGAAATGTTTTCCTCAGAAACCTTAATTTCTTTTCGACTGAAGAAAAAAAGTCAACAGTAAAACGGTTTGCAAAATAGTGCGCAATCAAAGAATTACCTGTAGGAATAAATTTCAGCATCCAGTGCCATTTTGACATTGAGAAGATCCTGGTACTCCCTCAGATGACTGCTCATGTCATATTTTGCATTTTTCAGCTCAAATTCCAACTCTCTGACTGTGTCCTGCACCATGGACAAAATAAACACAATGGGAATGCATTAGAAAAAAGTCACATGATGTAGAACTGGTGATTTAATAAAAATAACTGTTCAATCTATTCCTCAAACTGAATGATTAAAAATATTCTAGCCTGAATAGTGCATCACATGGTGTCTTACCTGGTAGTGATGGATTTCAGCATTGTGCCGTTGCTCGAGGTCATACAGCTGCCTCTCCAGCGCTTCTCTCACACCTTTGACAGAGTCGAGCTCAATGTTCTTGGACTGGAGCTGTCTCCTGTGTTCATTAATCTCTGCTTTAGTGGCCATGAGAGTTTCTCTGTTGACCTCAGCAGCTTTGGTCAGTTTAGCGAGCTGCGCTCGAAAGCGTCCCTCAGCATATCGGATGTCAGAGTCGGTGTGACCTTCAAGTTGCATCCTGATGTCTCTCAGAGCTGCAGTGACATCACTTCTACTAAAATCTGTTATTTCTGCAGTCACATGACCCTCTTGGATTTGAACCATCATTTCGGCTACCTCGCTTTCGTGGTTTTTCTTCAAGAAGCCGATCTCTTCTTCCAGAGCTTTAGCTTTTTTGTCCATCTCTTGTTTGGCTAGGTACGCATCATTAATGCACTTCTTTAGTACTGAAATGCTGTCCTCGGCATCAACTCGACCACGAGCCTCTCTCTCGTACTTTTCTCTCAAAGTGTTAAACTCGTCCTCCAGGTTCTGGCGGTTTATCTCAATCTGATGCTTCTGAAGGCCCATCTCATGGACTTGATCTCTCAGACTACTAAGTTCTGATTCATACTCTTTGGACAGAGAGGCAGAGGATTTTGCTCTCAATCTAATGGCCTCAATTTCTTTCTCTAGTGCTCTGTTTTGGTTTTCCAGGTGATGAACCTTCTCGATGAATCCCGCGAAGCGGTCATTCAGCCCCTGCAGTAATTCTTTCTCACTAATTTTCCTCAGATTCATTCCACCTGCATATTTGTTTGAATAATCGAAGCTATCGGCCGGTTTAGCGGCGAATTCGCTTAGGATTTCGTTACCTCTCAGCGGTGCTGGTGACCCATAGCTAAAGGCAGACCTTGAGGTGAGCTGTGATGAAGGACGCGCCGTTTGGTACCGGTTCTCGTCCCGTGTCCGGCCAGGTGAATGAAGTAGACGCTCCATCGTGAGGCTGGTGCGTTTTCCTTTGCAGCATTTAGTGAAAATGGTTCCCTTTATATACTGCAATAGATGCTAGGTTAGCGGAATGGAGCTGTCCATACTGGTTAAATGCACAGAATCAGCTGCTCAGCATCCTGCGCACTCACTCACACATTCCTCCACTGATCTCCAGGGAACTGACGTGACGTCACATGAACTCGTCCGCAGATTCTCAACTCATACTCTACCTAGAATCAGAAACCTCTTTTTCTGTGGTACTTAAAGAATTAGATATTTATATAAGTACTATTAAGGAGACTACAAACAAAAAAGCTGTTAAAACTCTGTGTTTGTTTGATACATTTAAGTTATTGTGATTTAACAAGACCTGTCATTTCTTTATTTTATTGTATTTTATTTTATTTTGTTTATTTTTGTGTATATTTTTTTCTCTTGTATTTATTTTTAAATTCATTTTATTTGTTGGTTCTTTTTATTATTGTGTAGTCTATATACGTTTGTTCATAATACATCACACATGTATGTACTTGTTATATCTTTTTGTGTATACCCTTGGCACGTTTGTTATATAGATGTTGCATTAATTAAAAAAAAAATCATATTCTACCTTAAAATATTTTATTTTAACGAAACTAGAATACATATATGTAGTAAATGTAAAGAAAACAGAGCCTTAATGTAATTTATTTCATTGTGAAATTCAGAAAAAATAGGTTTTCCATTTAAATCAGTATCAAAGTCCAGTAATTATTTATGTAAATATTACTTTTTTTTTATCAAGTAATAACGTAATTAGTTTACTACTAGTAACAAAGTAATGTTTTACTTGTTATTATTTAAATATCACAAGTTTAACTCTTATTAAAATGATGTAGGCTACATATGCTGAAATATAATGACACCATCAACGTCCCTTTTTATGGTTTGAACTCCTCAAACACAAGTAACTTTTTTTTTTTATCATATTATCAGTAGAGGACAATCCGTTAACCCTGCCAACCATGTATACAGAAATATCAGCATTAAATTCTCTGAAGCCTCTTAAATTAACTGTAAGCCTTGATACTTTTAAAAAGGAATAGCTGCTGTAGCTTGGTCACACTTCACACTTCAGTTTGGGGATTAGTTCTTACTATTAACTAACCATCAACTGTGACTCCTAATTTGCTGCTTATTAATAATAAGGTAGTTGTTTTGGTATAGTGTAGGATTAAGGGATCTAAAATGTAAAATAAGGCATTCATATGTGCTAATAAACAATCAATATGCTAGTAATATGCATGCATACGTAATAAAGCAACTAGTTAATAATCAGAATTGGTCCATAAACTAAAGTGTTACCCTTAACTTAAATTAAAATTTATTATTAGACTATACTGTATCTTGAGATTGCTTAATCCATCGTAACACAGCTGAATTTAGGCTGCCCTGTGCCTGCTCAGAATTCTGTGTAAATACAAAATGTTGCATGCAGACTAAGTTATGACTGCTCTGACCCACTTCAGCCCTTAATATCAAAATATACAGTGTAAATAGATTTATACCACCTCTGAACAGCATTAAACAGTGTATGCAGCGTAAATTTGGCATTAGAATGTTTAAAAACTTTACATAATTGTCATTTTTCTTATATTTTTGGAGATGTAACATTTTTGTCTGCTACTGTATTGTTGTTATGGTTTAATATATGCATAAAAATCCATATTATGTTACTGCAAGCTCTGCAAAATGTTATATAATGTAGCATATGTGATTTCCATGATGGTGTTATTATTTAACAAGATTACTGTTTCTTCATATTGTTATATTTGCAGATATTTTACTGCAAAAGCAACATTCTTCAAGCTGTAATGTACATGTTTGTGCTGCAGAAAAGCACAAGTCAGCTCTACACTTTCACTCATGCTGAGCGGTTACTGTGAGCTGGAATAAATCCAACAGCACAGCTTCTACATGAGCAGTCAATAGCAATATAAGCATCACAAGTCTGCCTTGTCTCATGTGAGTGCATCTAGTTTATAAATAAGTACTTTATATTTACTATATAACACATTATTTATATAATCTAATTAGTGCTTATGTTTAGCATATTTGTCATTTTGGTACGACTCCTGTTTGCTTTAATGAGAGCAGTGTTAACTGGAATAGATACAGAAAGGAGACTCTGCTTAGTGATGGGATAAACCCAGAGTTACATAAAAATATTCAGATTTTAATTTAATTTAATTGAATTGAAAATTAAAATACATTTTAAAAATGTACATTTAATAAATAAATTTAAAATACAAAATAATAAATTTAAAATGTATTCACATTTAAAATGCAATAAAAATTTATTTGAAACTTAATACAATTAAAATATAATAAAATATGTTTTTAATTTAAAATGTAATAATATTTTTTTTTTGAGAATAAATACCTTTTTTTTTTTTTTTAAATAAAGTAGCCCATTCTGTTTTGAATACAAGCAATTTAGCTTGTATTCACCCAGATTGTATTGATTTAGGTGCATGTCTGCTGCATATTTCTAAAGAGAAACTATACAGTTAACAAGTTAATGGTTAGTTCCACTGAAATAAAGCTGCTGCACTCTGACCAGGTGTCATGTTAATTTAACAGCATAATCCATTACATTTTAGATGTCGGAACTACTAAAACCACTAACAATATTCGATATTTCCTAAAACTTATAAATTAACAACAACAACAAAAAAATGTAACATGAAAATATGCTTTATTCAACTTTAAACCTGGAAAGGGTTTATTTATTGCTCTTCAGGAAGAAAAAGTTTCAAAACTTGAAAATCTGTAATTTTAGTAAATATGCGTACAAACTGGGGTTTAATTGATAAAGTACACTTGACAAGACAGATAAAGACTATATTATGTTCATTTACACAGATTATAATACATTTATAATACATTTATATTATTATATTTAACTCTGCTAACACTCAGTGGGTAAAAAGACAAAAAAAACAATACTAGGAAAAAGTAGAATTATTGCTAAGGCTTGAACAGAGATTAAAGTATTCTTTCTTAATCATCTTTGTTTTCTTTTCTAAAAGAATCAAAGAGTGTCCGAATCTCATATATGTCCCTTACGTCCCGCTGAAGGACTTTTCTCAGTCTGTTTCTGCAGGCGATCCATTCGGTGGACACTCGCCCCAGCATCATTCCTTGTTTGTAATGCTCAACCGCAGATTTCTCGGAGCCCAACCTGTACTGTTTGAAATCCCCATACATGCGATGCCAGGCTTGGCGGTCAGCTGGCCTTAGGTCAGGAAGGGCAAACAGCTCAGTAAACTTCTGCTCTGCTTTAGCAGTCTGCTTATTTTCTGCATATCTCAGCGCAAGCTCCAGCTGTGGGTATATGTAGCCTGGGTTTAAACTGGCACCTTTCTCTAAATGGTGAATGCAAACACCTAACAACTCTGGATTGTTTAAATCATTCATCTGCATGGCTTTCCAGCGGTAATTGTTGGCAATCTCATGATGTAAACGTGACGATTCTGGTGCATTCTTCAGCATTTCCAGCAATACTTCCAGGGCCTTTTCATAACGCTGCTCTTTCTTCATGAACTTTGCAACATGCAAAACAACGCTGAGGTTATCTGGAGCCATCGTGAGCGCTTGCGTCATGTACTGCCATGCCTCTGCGTTATTTACGTTCTCTGTGTTCTTGTAGCACTTGAGCCCCAGATACACATGGATCATCGGATTGTCCGGGTCCAGGTTCAGAGCTTTCTTCAACTGGAGCACAGCAGGAGACTCTTCAACACCTACACGCTTATATCGACCAATCTTCAGTCCCTCCAGACGGAAGAGAGAAAAAGCAAAGCCTGTGTTCCATTCCTTGTCATCCGGCTCTTTCTGCAAAGCTTCAAGGAAGCTCTCCTTAGCCCTGATGTAGGTCTTTCTAGAAAACTTGAGAAGCGACCAGGCTTTTTCGCTTTGAACTTCTCTGTGAAGCTCTGCTGGAGACGGAGCAGGAAAAGCTCTAAGGATTTCATTTACTTTCACTATGTAAGTTTCAGTCTCTGTCACATTGCCCATTAGACTGTGCACCCAGGCCAAGTTTCCATACGTCACAATCACATTGCTGTCATCCTCTGGATGTTCCTTCTTTGCTAGCTGCAGGGTCTTAAGTGCCTCGTCGTTAAATCCTTGTAAATGTTTGATAAAGGCCAAAAAATGTAATTCTCTTTGTTTCAGGTTTCCTTCATATTTGCATTTTACTGCAAGCTTTTCACGAACTTTCACTTCGAGAAAGTTAAGATCAGCATCTTCCTTTTGCAAGTCCCAAGTAAAGTGGCAGGACAACATTTTAAGCTTGTCCTCAGACATTCCTGTATTGTTAAAATGCAAAACAGATGCAAATGTTTACAGTCTTGCAGTTTTTCTTTTTCAGTTTCCTTGAAGCGGAACAGTAAATCTCACTGACCGCTTATTTTCAATAGGACCTACAGAAACAAACATTAAATGAACAGTAATATATAATTTCCATAAAATGCTTTCTTAAATATGATTTACAGTTTGTCAAAAGTTTACATACACTTTGCAGAATCTGCAAAATGTTAATTACTTTACCAAAATAAAAGGGATTGCATGTTATTTTTTTTTTTATTTAGTGCTGTTATTTAGAAAACACGATGCATTCAGAGCCAGGGGGTGAAAACTTTTTGAATTCGAAGATCAGGGTAAATGTAACTTATTTTGTCTTCTGAAGGGCAGTACTAAATGAAAATGAATTGATATTTAGGCAAAATAAGAGAAATGTACACATCTTCATTCCAGCTCTTAATGCATCGTGTTTCTTTGTGGAGCATCAGTGAACATTTGAACTATCTGTAATAGCTGCATATTGTTGTAATAGTTGTAAACTTTTGAATGGGGCCATTTTTATAAATTCAGCTATTATTTTCTCTTGTGAACGACATGCAAACGTATTTCATGTTAAATATCTTATCCAGGTCAGTATTTAATAAAACATGCATTTTTGTATGATCCCTCTTATTTTGGTAAAATAATTAACATTTTGTAGATTCTGCAAGGTGTATTTAAACTTTTTTCAACTGTATCTTAATTTAAAAGTATTCTAGATTAAAGCCATTCTGATATTACAGTATTTTCTTTTTATAGTAAAACAGATTCTATTCTATATTTAGAGCTGCTTATTTTCTTTACTTATTTACATAATTATTAATCACATTATGAAAAAAGTTACAAAGTCTTACCTTTTATAAATCTCTGAGTTCCTCATTCAGAAGTTGTCTGCTTCAATATAGACACTGGGGAGAGTTTTTATAGGGTAGGGTACGTTACCTATTTTGGGGACAATATCGAGATAAGTTTCACTTTCCACCTATTGCTCTGATTAAGAATAAACGAAACTGTAAGGGCACAACGTCATCAACCCAGTAAAATGTAACTACTGCAGTACATGCCTGTCAGTGAACATGTCTAGATCAGATAATGGATATGTAGAATTATTATTATTAATTATAATAATATTATAATTATTATTAATTCGCTATAGGTTGATCTAATAAAAATCATATACATAATCAGTTGTGACTGTACCTTTAAACATCAATGAAAAATAGTAAAGTACAAAAATAATGAGGAAAATTACAAATAATCATGTTGCAATCATGTTGCATGAGTAGGTACTAAAAAGTCAACACGTGTTTACGTATAGGACAAATAACTTGAAAATGAAGAGTAATGACGCCATCTAGTGGCGAAACCTTATGACGCAGCACTTTAGAGTTGGCCAAATATTTGCTACGTTTATTTTTCAGCTTTAGAAAGTTTTTCTTTTTAATAACAGCAGACAGTTCTGTTGAGTTGAGTTATTTATTCAGAACATTCACTTTCGTTATATAAGTGTTTACTGAGATAAATTGAGATTAATTGTTAAATAATCTAGATCATCTTTTGTGTGCCAGTGTCAGGCCATCTCCAACAGTAAGCATACTGAGATCGATCCGCTCATCTTTATGTAACTTCTTGTTCAGTTTGTCTATGGTCTGTGAGGAAAGGTCATCTTCAGCTGGGTTAATGACCTTTCCACCCCAGAGGACCTGGAGACAAAAGAGACACCAACTTACAGACAAATTTGAAATATATTTGAATTATTTATTACAGTATTTGTACTATTTAAATATATCTGTAAAACCTAGCTTTGCACCCATACAGTACACTCTCAGGAAAAAAGTTACATTTTGAAAGGAGACTGTACTGCATACTTACATTATCAATAGCTATAATGCCACCCTTTCGAACAAGCTGGAGTGACTTTTCATAGTATAGTTCATAATTCGCCTTGTCAGCATCAATGAACACAAAGTCATATGTTCCAGCTTCACCAGCAGTTAGGAGTTCATCTGTAAACACGCAAGATTGATTCCTCTACAGATTCACTTGGAAAAAATATATATAATATAATACATATATATAAACTAATATATTGCAATAGCATTTCATTTTTACCCAAGGTTTCAGCTGCAGGTTTAATGCGAATATCTATTTTGTTCTCCACTCCAGCCTAAAGAAAAAAGAAAATAAAAACACATTTTTTATCTTTGCTTTTCCCAGACGTGTAGGGTGTTACTTTAGGATAAAACTATAGGATAAAAAGAGAAAACTGTCAATAAAGCACTTTGATGTTTAGCAGATATCAGCACCCAGGTGTACATTCACATCTGTCTCCATCAGCAATCAGTGTAATCTGATGGACATTTCTGCATCTCTCCCTTCATTTGCTACTGGTCAGCTGGGCTTTATACTGATGACTGTGTTCTTGCAGTGGCAGGCAGTAATCAATATCGAAATTGAGACATGTGTAGGTGTATGTGGAGGAGCAACTTAACAGATACAGTTGTCTAAAGCTGTGACATGTCCTAATAAAACAAGTTACTTCAGCCGTACTGAAATGTACAGAATACTATGGTGAATTACTGTAGGGTTTGCCTTGATTTACCTCTTTAAAAAATGGCTTGGCTATATTCACATATTCCTCATTAATTTCGCAGGCCACCACGAGTCCATTCTCAGGAACTACCAGAGCCAGATTTAAGGCATTGTATCCTGTGTACAAACCTAAGACAGATGCAAAATGTGTTTTACAGGTAAGCAGTGAACAGTAAAACACATGATTTTCATGAGTTATGTCGCTTTCACTCACCAATCTCAATAGTTTTATTGGCTTCTATGAGTTTTGCGAGATTAGCCATAAACTGGGCCTGCTCAGCTGCCACCATCATCAGGTTTTCGGGATCCTCCATAGTTCTCTTGAATCAGAAATATATAAGAGTGAAAAAAAGACATTTGTGCAGTTTATTCCCATCTACTGACCTCTAGTGTTAGTGTGTGAAACTACATGTGGATCTAAGACTCATATTAAAGGAGAACATCATTTCCAGAACAACAGTTTACAAATAGTGTACTCACCCCCTTGTCATCCAAGATGTTCATGTCTTTCTGTCTTCAGTCGTAAAGAAATTATGGTTTTTGAGGAAAGCATTTCAAGATATTTTCTTTATATAATGGACTTCAATTGTGCCCCCGATTTTGAACTTCCAAAATGTAGTTTAAATGCAGCTTCAATGGGCTCTAAACAATCCCAGCCGAGGAAGAAGGGACTTATCTAGCGAAACGATTGGTCTTTTTTTTTTTGTTGAAAAATAACATTTTTTATACTTTTTAAGCACAAGAGCCCCTGAAATGCTTTCCTCAAAAAACATAATTTCTTCACGACTGAAGACAGAAAGGTATGAACATCTTGGACGACAAGGGGGTGAAAAGAAAATTTATGTTGTATTTAAATATAATAAATATTTAAAGCTGCTTTAGTAAATTTTGCCTCTTTGTCGCCATCTCTGTTGGAAACCTGCAATTACAATTATTTGCATAATTATCCTCTTTAGGTGGGTTGTGAGCTTGGATGAATCTAATGTTTTGAGGTGTATGATGGGCTGTCCGTCAACGCACAGGTGTCAGTTTTACTTCAGGAAGTATGTTTCACTGGAAATTGTCATTTGAACAAGTAAGTAACATGTCAGTTTTGTTTTGGACAACTGAAAAAAAAGTTTTACAGAAAATGGCACTACCAATATTGTGTTTTCACGACACGTCATCAGTCGGCCATATTGGCTGAACGTAAACAATGCCACTGAACCTAACGAAATTCGCATATTTAGCTGTTTATTGCTATTTATTAGCTGTTTTAGGACCAGGAAAAACATTTGCAGTTCTATAGACTTACAAAAGTTTTAACAAATCAAGGAGAAGAGTGCATTTGTTGTTGACCAAACTGAACCAGGATTTCCAGGGCAAGAGTCTTGACAACATTTGTGTTTGTTCTTATCATTTCCAGTCAGGTAGGTGAAATATTAGGCTAATATCTTAATTAATACTGCTGTACGTATTTTGACCACCTATTACCTTTAGTTTGTCAAAACATTGCACCCTTTCCTGCTTATTAAGTTCTTCTCTATATGATTTAGCAGCATCCAGATGCTTTTTCTGTGGTTTAGATGGCATAAATCAGTAGAACAACTTATTCAGTAGTACATTTACCCTGCAAGAATGCTGTTGTTTACATCAGAGTATCGCCGTAATGGCCGTGCATCCGGGTAACTGACCAAATTGGGATGCAAGTGCAAACCCTCTATGGTGATTAAAGCTAATAATCCCAAAGTTAGCTCAGATCACGTCAAACCATGCAAATTATTATTACTGTTATACTTTGTTCTCAAATTGTTAATGTTAACAACATAAACATAGCGTGACTATGTGTATTTAGTGTGTATTAGTGTTATCTGTAGACTTTGATTTCTGTACAGTCACATCATACCATTTGAATGTCATCGTGTCATCGAAATAAATTGTTCTTTTAACCTCAAAAAGCAATGGAATGTTCATTAGAACTCAAATGACAAGTTTCCAGCTGCTATAAGAAGAGGCTACAAATGATCATTGGGGCTTCAGCTTTATTTATACAGAAGTGATGTACTGACGCAAAGACGAACCACCTGGGGCCTGTACCATAAAGCTGGAATACCTGGCTTGCCAGGTACGTTTTGGTTCAGTTTACACCAATCCTAGCAGCATGCTTTTAGCAGCATTCATTGTCATAGTAACTTACACTCCACAGCTAACCTGCTCCAGGGCAGGCTATGTACTGGGTAAGAGATCTCGAACTGAAATTGGACCAAACAGATGTGAGCAAAATGTTTAACCAAAAAAGTTATGGAATGTAGCTTTAAGATTCAAGTCTAAGAAATTTGTGTCAGTGCAACTCCTTTGTACAAATAGTCAGAGGTTCTTGTTTCCTTTGAAACACAAGATAAAGCACAAGAAGTGTGAGAAGTATTAAAGTTAAAGGTTTGCTGTTTTTACCAGATTTTTTCTCCATAGTGTGATTTTTGGTGAACCTAAAACCTAACCAAAACATAAAAACTGTACTGTACACAAAAAAATTAAACATAATACAGTGATTAAAAATAAAATGCAAAGGAGATTCATTTTCCTAGTGGTTTCAGACTTTTGAATCCTGCTGTACACTTTAATTTCTTATATATATATATATATATATATATATATGATTTAATTATTTTATTATGTCTGGTGGCACATGTCCTAAAGGTGTTTTTCTACCCACTAGTCGTAGTTTGGTCAGCACTGGATGCTCCCTCAGAGAGTTATTGACCACATACTGCAGCAGAGAATTGTCTCCTTTGTGACTCTTGCTGATCAGAGCAGACTGACAGTCAGGCTGGAGTCCTTGTGACTTTGCAACTTTAATTCAGAAAAGACAAAAACTCAAAAAAGACCATCATAAACTTCACATAACAGGCAGGAACATCCAGAGAGCAATACAGGGAAACATGAAACAACGACCAGCCAACACAAATGAAAACCCAGCTGTTTAAATAGACAGCCATGCTAAACGAGATAACAAGGGGGMATGGGCAAKTGTCAAACACCTACAGGAGTAACTATAGAAATAAACAAGCAGACTAAGGAAACAGGGACTAAACTCAGGAAGTGAAGACAGAAACAACGGGGCAGAAAAACACTTCAACATAAGAGTCTAAGGACAGACACAAAGCACACATGAGAGTCCTACACATAAAGTGAACAGACATTATTTAAAAAGTATTAGCCATTGCTGTGAATTGTAATGAATTGTAACCATTATGTACTCATAATTTCAGAATAGGAGAGCCAACAGTATTATTGGTATACGGTATTTGTACAGCTGGTTTATTAGGGTGGCATTTACCTGCTGCAAAATCTCTGGTTATTAAAACGCTCATTACCATAACATTAAACACACTAGGTGGCCTTTAAAAATAAACTTCTAGGCATCCAATTTTCTTTGATCAACAAGAAGCATACCTTCAGGCCAAAAACACCCCAAAATGTCAAGCAACTGCATTTACCAAGCAGTATATTTTAATGCATTTGTATTTAGAAGTCAAATTAGTGAATATTTACCTATGTGAACATAACTAGTCATAATGAAAGCAGCTATAAACTTACCTGTTAATGCCAAGAGGAGGCTAATAGTGTAAAGCATTTTAATGTCAGGAGCCAGACTTAATCAACAGAAACAAAAGACAAGTGAAATTGTGATGTGTGCTAGTGAGACGTTTATTTAGACTAGCTAAGGCAGAAAGTCCATGTTTTATTTGTTTGGCCCCCTCAGATAAAAGGACACAAGGCTGCTGTTTGCATGATATTGATTTTAACAAAGTTTACCTTACAAGTACTTTTGTTCAACGGCTGTTGGAAAAAGCATAATACCATGAATAGAAAGCTTGACACAATCTAGATTTCAAGAAAATTGTGGAGAATGACATATAATTTGCAAAGAGCTGTGATTTTGAGATCTTTCAAGAGGCTTTCTGGTCCGTGTAACGGTTTGCAGTTCTTTGTTCAATTTGCACCATCAGAATTAACCAGATAAAATTTGGCTTCAAACTTTCATTTTCCGTTTTTTTTTCAAATACCTCACAAACGAATAA
>JAHKKF010513611.1:0-19119 GCA_019740295.1 Labeo calbasu
AGTTTCACAATTTGAGTTGAATTACTGAAATAAATGAACTTTTCCACAACAGTCTAATTTATTGAGATGTACCTGTATATTTCAAAAACGAACTGGAGTAGAAATATAATTGTGTAATTGTAACTTTATAATTATAAAAACTTCATTGGGTGTAATTTAAGCATTGGTATACGAATCAGTTAATTTTTACCTTCAATGTTATAGTAATGTAGTACCAACTAACTCATGTATATTTTATAGTATTAGTTGTTTTTTTTGTTTTTTTGTTTTTTTCTGTGAGAAAATTTGGCATGTACTGTACCTGGTATATATCCAAAATAATCAATATTGAATCGAATCAGAAATCGAACTGAATCATGAGCTTGTGAATCCGAATAGAAATCAAATTGTGAAATTTGTCAAAAACCAGCTCTGTAGTACAGCCTTTCATTCACATACTGATTATAACTTCAAAGTTCAAAGAGAATGTGTTGTAGAAATGTTGTTAAATTAAATGGTTTTTTTTTTGTTTGTTTGTTTTGCACAATATACCATTTCTTCAATGTTAAATTAAACAAATACAAAAGTACAAAATTACAAAATGAAGATGTTCATAACAAACAAATAAATAAAAGCAAATAAAAATGCTTTGTGATGACAAAAGTCAAATTAGCCTAGCACATTTTTTTTTAAATAAAATAAAATAAAAATCTACACTATTTGCTGAAATGTCCTATTCATATGTCACATGCTCTAAACTTAGCAATAGTAACCAAGGAGGGCGGAGCTTGGAAAACAGCTTGACTGACAGGCGATCTGACAAATTATAGCGCAGAATCTGCCATTCTGTCCGACAAACAAATCAGACAGGAGAGTAGATTAACTCGCTGGACTTAAACTTGAAAAATTGTATGTATTGACATCTTTTCACGGCTGAAATAAAATATGTTCTGATGTTCATTCATGTTTTTTATCATGCTTTAAGTGAAAAAAAAAAAAAAGGACGAGTGGTTCACATTTTGATTTAAGGCAATACAGTGATCTGTCACAATATATTAAAGAGCCACAAAACAGTATTTATTGTTTGACCTTCTTAAAAAAAAATTACAACATTTTAAAGCTGAGACCTTGTTTCATACCAGAAGTAACCTGCTCTGTCTTGTCTGTCTGTGTTTTGTCAGTTTTCTCTTTGCTCCGCGATGTGTTTTTCACTGCATGAGAACATGTGTAATGTGAGAGCAGCACTGTTTGTCGGACATAGCAACAGTAACTAAAGAGGGTGTTTTTTTGCGAAAGATAAATTGCACAAAATTATAAACTGATTATGTTTTCAGATACCAAAAAATGTGTAGTACATTAAGCTTCATTTAACACACTTTACCATATTTTAAGTCCATTATTTAGATTTTACTTCCCTCATTGCTTTAAATAAGAAACCCTTGGTGTCATTAAGCTGACGCAAAAGGCACTGGGAATTTTATCGTCATGATTAAATTATATACTGGATAATAATATTGCCATTATTGCATACATGTTGGGGTGTGATTTTTTAATGTAAACAGTCACAAGTTTTATTTATTTAATTATTTACACATTTAGGAGCACTTAATCTAACTCATGCCCCTAAACCTACCATTTGTCAATAAAACACAAGATACAACTGGCAGATACAACTACAGTCATAATGTACTTAAAAAGTATTAATTCTCCAAGTCTTCTGAGGCAAACTGATTGATTTGTGAGAGGAAAAGACGCGATTCGTCTCCGTCCGCCGTAAAGTTTAATCTGTTTGTGCGTAAATAAATTTAAAAAATGCCGCCAGCCAGAAGAAGCATTACGCCAGCCTTGGTTGTGAAATGCCAACGGCTCTTGTGTGTCTCGTGACCGATTGCGTCATTGCTAATGTTCGGGAGTGTCTTTTTGAATGAGATGTGAGAGCGTTAACAGAGCAGGATCATTTTCAGCAATTAAAACCTTATGTTTTACTCTCTTCTTCACATAAACGTATTGTGTAGCTTCAGAAGACTCCGAATACAACTCGACTTGTTTGTAATGCTTTTATACTTCTTGTTTATGGTCAGTTTCTGCAATAAAAACCTGTGAGGGTGGGATTAGGTGCTCCAATGAAAGTATAAATTTATATAAAATTATTTATAGTTTTTACAAATGCATGCAAACCATTAAATCAAGGCAAACAACTGAAATCAATGTAGGACCCTGCATATCCAAAAGTGATGATAATGGGATTCCTTCAGCGTCAAAAAGGGACGCCAAAGGGTCCTGACCAAGCATCAATATGTGACGAGTTGGGACGTGTTGGTAAATACAGTTTGAATCGCATGTGAAATTGTTGCATCATTGTTACAGATGAAATGTCAGCCGTCACGGTAGTATTACGTGTGTCAAAAGAGAGATATTACATAAGGGACTAAGTGATGCAGTATGCTAGAATACTATACCAATGTGCTGCTGGTTGGAATAAGCTATGAAAAAAAAACAGAACGAAAGAAAGAAATGTGCCCTCTGTAAAGGGCCATGTTGTAATTTGCATTCAACCGGCAAAAGTACAGGAGCGAGCACGAAGGAGCCCCTGTTTACTTTGCTGATCTGTATGAATGATATAGTGTAGTCCAGGGGAGGTGCGGATGAATCATGTTGATGGCCCGACTGCTGTTATGAAAGAGAGCCTGGAAAGCCTTTACTTCCTGTATGACACACTCTCCATTTCCTGCCTGCGCACATTTCTCACACAGAGGGTGGCAGAGCCGCGCTGCACTGGGACACTTACGGAGCTAAAACAACATCCTGAAGGAGGAGGTTACCGGGCCTTAAAGCCAGCGGGGTTTGCCGTCTGGGGAGCGCTTGTCAAGGCCACGTTAATAAGAACAGACGGAAGGACCGCGGGTGAAACGCCCCTCCTGACGGCCGCTGACTTTTAAATAATCCTGTGAACTTCCAAAATCAACCAAAAGAAGGTTAATGATGCCCACCCAGGTAGAAGTCATTATGCCGGTGTCAAAAAGTAGATTATTGTGGCCCTAGGTATCATGTAATATGTACTAACAATTTGTAATTTGGTTCTCCTAACGGCTGTGAGGAGGGATAGCAAAGCTTCACGACCCAAATTGGTTTATGGCATAACTTTTAATTGAAACAGATCTGTTTGTTTTGTATATGACTCTTTAAGCTATCTCTCCCATCTCACCGAGGGACTTCAATTCACTTTTACACTCGACTGTTTTACTAGTTTGAGGTCGAGTCTCGCCGGCGCGCCGTAATCATTAGCATCCTCCTCGTAAACTCCCTAATTTGTGCTTTGTAATCGCTCCTCATATCCAAATAAAGCAATACCCTCCCTACCTGTCATAAGGGTGGGCATCTTCGTCTAGCCCTCAGCGCTACAACATTAGGAGGGGTTAATCTACACAAGATCCGCCACATGCACTGCTTATACTCTGAGTTAATAAGACTAAAGCATTATTAGCCCGGCTCCATAACATTCGCCTGTAATAACGCCGCCGGCTGTCAATCATCGGCACAATTAAATTGTTTAATGAATAAATTTGCATAGATAATAGTGTGGCTGTAGGAAACATCTGGTTGCAGCAGTTTAATGACATACCTTGCATCAGGCCCCCATATGGAATGCTAAAGAAAATGCTGTTTTGATGCTAACTAAATGAAAAGTATCACTCAAATTAATCTGGGCTTTTTGACAGAGATGAAATCACTTAGTGAGAGTGATTCTGGCATGTTACAAGCCTCACAGTTAATTGCTTCAGGAGGAGCCGGCCTCGTGTCTCGCTTTCGCCCGGCAAGCGGAGCCGCCTGCCCGAGAAGTCACAGTTTTTTCCTCGCTGCATTTCAATATTGCAAAGGCATCAGGAATTTCGAGACAGCGCCAAATTAAATGCAAATTGGCTCGCCGGTGCTATCACATCTGGCTGAACTATTTCTTAAAATCTTTATGTGCTGTTTTTACAATTAAGATGAACAATTGCCACTACATTGTTAATTTCTTCTGCACGAACACTCTATGCTGCCAAGATATACATTTGAAACTTATGAGCTGAGAACAGGATGTGCTTTTAATCATGCTGGAGGAGCTGCAAAGACGCACACATCAGTGTCATTACTGCAGTCGGTGCAAATCATGGCATACTCAGCATCGCCATCATTACAACACAATCGCTTGTCATTTATAAATGTATGGGCATTTAAGGAACAGATTTAACCACGTCTACATATTCTTTCCCTTCCCTTCTCTGAATGAGAATCAACTGCTTGAAGGTAGGATGAATTTTAAAAAGTTTCAGAGTCATATCAAACTAACAAAACTGCCTTGAACCACATACCGTAAATCAGTACCCCTGTCAAACTGGAATTATTTTTATATATATTATTGTTATGTATTGGGATACCCTGTTCATGCATATTGAGATCACATCCCTTCTAAATACATCAATGAACAATCTCTTCATTTGATGACAGAACTGACTTTGCATCAACATTTTATTTCACTCTACTATTTTGCATCATAAATCTGCAATTATTTGTAATCAATCAATCAATAAATGACAGGTATACTTCGTCCATCTGAATAAGGATAGCTCTGTTTTAAACTTTGGTTTTTTATTTGTGTTTTACACCTCTGGGAATTATATTTGTATATAATTATATCTTAATGACTATAATTTATATAAAATAAATAAAAATAATAAATAAATAACATAAATAAATGTCACCATACTCTGACTGAATTATTTGGTCACATTTAAAGAGCAATAAATAATGTGTTGAAAATTAGGGGTGGGCGATATGACCAAAAACTTGTATCACGATATGAGTAAACTTTTTCACAGTAACGATATATATCACAATATAGTTATTTTTGCCTTAAATACGGTCTTTATGATATCTTTTTTTTTGACACCATAAAAAAAAAAATCATAATTCTTGTCATTAGCCCAAGACTAAAAAAAAAAATCTAATAACAGCCTAAATAAAAAAAAAAAAAAAAAAACTCAAGTAAAGACAAGTAAACAGTCAGTAATTAAATAAGAATAAGAAACTAATTACAAAAAAGTACATTAAAACAAATAAATGAGAAATGCTACATACCTGTACATTGTATAAAACACTGCATATTCTTCACTGTGTAAATTAAATATATATTTCTTATTATTAAAACATGAATGACAGACAGCAGGAATATTAGACTGCTGTCACTTTAAGAGCTGCCCTGATCCAATACTGTAACACATGCATTTTCTTTTGCGTTTTCTTTCTCAGCTGTTTGCTTTCACTTAAGACCTAAATTACTTGTTTACGAGGATACTTAAAAAAAGACGGGCATTTTGACACATACAAGTTGTGTATTCAAATGCTCAAATCCTATAATGCAGCAAAAATTAAACGTTACGTTTTCGAAACCACAATAGCACAGCAACGTCACGTGAGCTTGTAACCGCGATAGAGACAATAGTCAAAAATCTCTACTGGTTGTCAAATTTCTACCGGTTAATAGTGTCTATTGGTATAGAGACAGAGAGCATTTAGGCCACGCCCACACCGAGGGGAAAACAATCCAGTGCTGTCCCTTGACTTTGTATTGTGGGAAGCTGCCTCCTTGTCATTTCTGACTTATAACAATAAACAGAACAATGTCTGAAAGGTGCTATGTGACAATGTGTACAGTAAACAAGCTTAAAAAAACTGATATTTGTATATTTTATAAGCTGACCCAAAAAACAAGTGTTTAATGACACAAATAGTAGATGTCAGGGCATTTTACGTTGGGCCACGTCTTTAACAAAAGGAAGGTAAGTAAAAGGAGCACTGACTCAGTGACACAGACCAATCAAATTTAGTTTCCTCCTTTCAGGTTTACATAGGGTGGTGAAATAATCCTTTGACTTGGTTAAAAATAATGAATGTTTCTTGTCACCAATTAAGTTTCCCTCCAGTTGGCGTACGTCTATGACATGTTGCGCTCTACTTTTGTGTCCTTAAACGCTCATTTTTTGGGTCGACAGGTTATAAAAATGTAGTTCTGTGCTTTTTAGTTTGTTTGCTGTACACCTTGTCACATAGCTGCTTTTAGACAGAAATGACAAGGAGGCAGCTTACCGCAATACAAAGTCAATAGAGAGCGCTGGATTGTCTCTCCCCACCAATGTTTCCAAGAATGTTTAAATCCAGAGAAATAAGAATTTAAGTAGTGTAAAAGATTCTTGACAGTGATGCCTTAGAACAGGGGTCACCAAACTTGTTCCTGGAGGGCCGGTGTCCTGCAGAGTTTACCTCCAACTTTCCTCAACACACCTGCCTGGAAGTTTCAAGTATACCTAGTAAGACCTTGATTAGCTGATTCAGGTGTGTTTGATTAGGGTTGGAGCTAAGCTCTGCAGGGACACCGGCCCTCCAGGACCGGATCTGGTGACCCCTGCCTTAGAAGAACCATTTTTGGTTCCACAAAGAACATTCAGTCAAAGGATCTTTAAAGAACCATCTCTTTCTTACCTTTTTATAATCTGAAGAACCTTCTTTCGCCACAAAGAACCTTTATTCAGATATTAAAGGTTCCTTATTGAACCATTTAGACAAAAGAGGTTCTACTATGGCATCGTGAAGCACCTTTATTTTTAAGAGTGTAACGTGTCATTGCACCTTTGATTTCCATTTTATTATATAGAAAACATGAAAACACTATAATATGCTATGCATTTTATTAGACAGCACTGTAAAAAAACTATTTGCTGAGTCAACTTAAAATCATGTTACCTGGCTGCCTTAAAATTTTAAGTTAAGTCAACTCAAAAAGGTTTAGTCAACTTTAAATGTCAAGTTGTACTAAGTGACAACTTAGATATTTGAGGTGATTCAACTTAAAATTTTAAGGCAGCTGGGGAACTTACTCAGCTTTTAAGTTCAACAACCCAAATTTTTTAAGTCAAGTCAACTCTAGTCATGTAGTACAACTTAACATTTTAAGTTGACTGAACTTATTTGAGTTGACTGAACTTAAAAATTTAAGGCAGCAGGGTAACAAATTATTTTAAGTTGACTCAACAAATTGTTTCAACACACTTAAATGTATCTAGTATAATAAAACTTTTTAGCCCACATATGCATGACTGGAAGGAACGGAAGTGCTCTACTGCGGCAAAAGCTCTGCTGCTTTTAAATCGTGTGTGATCGTCTCTCATTAGCAATCGCTCCAGCAATCTCGTTTCGCTTCCACAGCTTTCAGTCCCACCCTGCTTCATTTTACAGTGGCATTAATAAAAATTTAGTATATTAGCTCATCAATGAAGATGATTTCTTGCCAAGTCCCGTTGTTGCATCTGCTGTGGGGATGAAGATGACAACTCCCATGATTCCATCAAACTTTGTTTCGTTGTTTCTTTTGAATATGCGCTCTCTAGTGACGAAAATTACATATTGTGCCTTTAAATCCAGACTCAGTATGTATCTATGCATGAGGAATGGGAAGAAAGGTTTTGACATCACCACAATAAAAAAAAATAAATAAATAAATATCATGAGCTTCCTTAGTCCCTAAACATTCAGACCAGTAACTTGCATGGGAAAGAGTCCTCAAGTAATGTCTGCATCCTTATTTATTCCAAAGACTGTAAGCTATCGATTTTCTTTGAACATCTGACATTCAACTCAGAAGTTATTTCAAAACTTCCAAGAAAAGGCCACATGGGACTGCAAAGCAATTTACTAATCAGTAGCGTTTCTGTAACATCCTTTCACGTCCCTGCAGCCCGAGACCCACAGTCCGGGTGCGGTTAAAGGTCTCCTCCTCATGAGGATTTTGGAGGAGAGCAAATATTTCCCCCCTGAGGAGCATGTTTAGAAAATTTGACGGCCATCGTAATGAGAAAGGCGTCTTCAGCCAGGCAATTCTGACAGAACCGGGAACCGAGATTCCTGATTAAAACACACTGAGAGAAAGATTAAGACAGGAGAAAAGGCAGCTAGAGCTCATGCACTTAATTGTATTTCTTTTAAAACACATTAAGTTCGGCGGCTCAGCGGAGAGGCTTGGGAAATGGGGAGCTGGATTAGGTGCTGCGAGGGAGGGGGGCTCATTAATGTTGTTATTATGTTTGGTACATGTTTGTTTGAAGATCCTGGTGTGCTCTGTGTTGACATATTGAGAAGGCTGCCTTGAGGGACCCTTTACACGCAGCCGGCTGCACTCGCGCTCAAAGACTCATTGTTGCGGCCCACGTTCAGGGCGATAGAGGTCAGCGGCTTTCTCGTGAAGTCCGAGTTTGAGACCCTGAGGAGAGAGGTTTTATTTAACAAAATTACAGTACGTGAGTCAGTGGATTCATATTGTCATTGTTAAATGGTGACCGCAGCCGGTTGAGGACGCTCCTAACGACCTGAACTCAATTACCTACATGTACCTGTCGGCTCGGCTGTATCCGATACTCCATCACGAGTCTCTAAATCAGCAGAAATCATTGATTCTCGCAGGTCCCAATTCCCGATTCTGATCAGTAGTTTGAGTAGTTACCCAAAACCCAGAGGACACATTAGGGCTACTTTATTTAAAGAGCAATTCTCACGGTGCAACTTATCAGAAAAAGGAAAGCGCTCCCGGCCTGGGTAGCTGCGTCCTCATGCCAGAGGTTTTAAGGGCTGAAAAATGAGTTTATGGTTTCGGAAATATGTTTTGAACAAGAGAGGGTCTCCAAAATAGACAAAGGCATATCTGCCAAGAGCAAGGAGTGGCTGGAATGTCCTTGTTTTTTTAGCGTGGGTTGAATGAAGAGAGGTTTGTCTGGCTAGTGTTCGCCAAACCCACACATGCTCCTTTGAGTGCATTTGCACTCAGCACACACACACACAAACATACAAATACACATACAGGCCTGCATTGTCTGTTCAAGTGCACTCCCCACGCTAAGACACACCTCAATACCACCGACCCAACCTCATTTCAGCGTTTCCATCAAAAACACATTGCGTCAACAGCTGCTGAGCCTCTCAGAAAACCCCCTCTTTAGCATTTTTCATCATATTATTTCTGAACACTCTAAACCCAAGGGGTCAATAATATCTGGAGAAAGATATATGTTAACATTCCTAATCTCTATGGCACTTGCTTGGCTGGAGAAGGACAGGACTGTTCTGCTGCCATGTTGTTCTGAGCCAATGACCTGAATTTAATCATGTGACTCATGACTCTAAATAACTCTAATAGTCAGGCACTGCTTAAATATCTAATATAATGAATATCTGCAATTTAAATGTTCGCATAAAAATATCAGATCACGTCATTAAAATAAAATACAAGATTTTTTTTTCGTTTTTTTAAACAAATAAATGTGTCAGTCCATTTCAGCCAAAAAAAAAAAAAAAAACATTTAAAACATAAAAAAAGCACTGCCAAAACATGTTTTTTTAATGTTTCTTTTTTTAATGTATTTATTTACTTATTGCAAAAAACTGTTTCTGAATTTATTTGTATTTTTATTTTTGTGTGAAATTGACTAACATTTTTTTTGCAAACAGTCATTACAGACAGATTTTATTAGAGTATGTTTTACGAGAAAATACTGTTTCAGTTTTTCTACTTCAAAATGCCATCTTTAATGCAATGTGTATAACTTTGTAACTGTAAAATTCACAAAATTTCTGAGTAAAAACTGTTTCTTCAGCACAATTTTTTCAGTGCACTAAAAAAATTGTTGTAGAATCAGTTTTTACTTAAAAATTGCCAATTTTTGGCAATAAATAAACAAACAAACAAATAAATAAAAAGTTTAAGTCCATTAAAATATATATATAAATAAATATATAAATAAAAATCAGGCACTGCTAAAATATCTGCTACATTTAAAAATTGGTGTTGAATCAATTTTCACTTAGAAATTGCTAAATTGCTACATCAAAACAGCAGGTAACGCACTGAATTTTGCAGTTTTGAAGTAGAAAGCGTGAAATAGTACTTTCTCGTAAAAAGTACTCCAATACAATTGGTCTGTAATGACATATTTGCAATGTAAATGTTGTTTGCAAAAAAAAGAAATACACTACACACACAAAAAAAGTATAGAATTCCACTTAGAAATTGTTACTGATTTTCACAGTACAGAAACAGCAGGTAAAATGTTGTAAAACATGCTCCAATAATGTTTATTTACATCTACAAAAATCAAATTTACAGTGTATAATATAACTAAATATTTGCAATTTGAATGGTGTTGACAAAAAAAATAAATAGATAAACAGATATTTTAAATGACATTCAATATGGCCATACTAACCAGCAAAACCCAGACCATTTGATTTGCACAAACCAATAATCCCACCTTAAACTCATTCCATTGGTTGAGCCAGTGTTGCCATGTCGGGTCTCAAACAAAACAAACAAAAAACACTAAAAAGCACCACAAAATCAACCAAAAAATATTTAACGCAAAGCCGCCTAGACACAGTACTATGATCAATTTGGTACAATATCGTACAAAGCATGCACGTAAAACATTTCTGCCATAAATTAAACACATAGCAATCAACTTTTCAAAGTTTCACTGCTGTTCTAGAGTGTGTAGCCACAAGGACACACAGTGGTGGTAGGGCCACCGTGAGGTGCCACCTTGGCACATCGAGCACCTTCGGTGGCAGACGAATTCTGCAAAAGACAGGATGGAGCGGCACACGAGATGTCGCTTCCTCTCCTCTAAAACAAGGGGGCTGAGCGTTTTCGCACTCCATGAATGCATTGCAGCGTGGCTCGGCGGGCTGTTAATCTGTTTGCACATTTGTGGCGCTAACAATGTGTTGACAACACGCTGACATCACACAGATGTCAGACGCATCTGCCTCTTCTGGCCCATGAATATTAATGCAAAGCGCTTTGTCTCCTCCCGTTTACAGCAGGCCCTCGCTTTCTGTCGGCACTCATTTACACCAGCTCGCACTTGTTTTCTTTACCTCTGCACTGCTCTTTTCTTTATTCGCTTTCTCTCGCCCCTTCTCATCTTATTGTTTGATCAAGTGATATGCTTCATTTCCCTCTGTGCTGGAAACACTTGCTCTAATTGGGAAATGTTTCACCTCTGCTTTAGCAAAGGTGTCATTTTTGTTGGTTTGTGTATTCTATTCCATAAAATGCGAAGGAAAGCATGCAAAACCCTCTGCAGTGCAATAAAGAAGAGGATTTGGCTTTAAACCATCAGTTTTCCTCCTCTATCAGCCTCAGCTTCTCAATGCTAATGCAGTAAAACCCAATATAAGTGTATTAAAATAAACATTTAAATGTATATTTTGGATATTTTCTTTCCACATTATAGAATACACTTTATGGAAGCAAAAAGAAACAAAATCTCAAAAAATTGCCAATGCATGAAAAAACTATGCCTTTGCCTATAGTGTCCTGCATGAAATATGCAGGCATAAATGCACACAGACATTATCATCTAATGTAAGACAATACAGCAGTTGCAATTTCACCAAATGGGACTAAACTCTAAAAAAAACAGTTTGGAAAAATTTGAAAAATCATCATATCTCACATCAATGATCATATTAATGCAAAATTTCTGACTATGGCGTAGAAATTGCCGGCATGTTAGATATTCAGTGAAACGTTAAAAAAAGTCAAACCCATTCAGTCTCCTCTACATGCCACTGCTTTCCCAGTGCATTGTGGGGGCAATAAGGAATCCGTGGTTAAAGGAAGTATATTTTGCTCTGCGCTGGGATTATCCGTAAAGTGTGGGAGATAATTGCCCTAATCAAGAGAGGTTAATTAGCCTGACTGTGTCTGCAACCAAGCAAGAGTGTTATCAAAGCGGCGCCGCTGGTGTGGTGGGGTGACACAGGCCTCACCTCTTTTGCAATTAGGGCATCTCTACAGAGGCGATAACGCAGGGTTAAATATTCACTGTGAGCACCGCTGTGGAGCTGAGAGCAGATGAGGTGTTGTGTCAGACTCCATGCCCCCGGGAAGAGGCAAGAACTGCAGAGGAGTGTAACGGCATGTCATGTGACTGCTGGACAGGGAGCCTGATTGGCTGATACCACATAAGATGTAATCAAACACACTACCACAAGGAAACATCACTCTAGTTTTTGTAATCAATGAATTCAGTCCCAGATTAATTTTGTCAATTCTCTAGAAAAAAAAGGGCGATAGGGTCAGATCTTATAAACAATTATGATTACTATTATGAATGACACTGACGTATGAGTAACAAGATATTTTTCCATTAAACTACAAATGTGACCCTGGACCACAAAACCAGTCTCAAGTAGCACAGGTATATTTGTAGCAATAGCCAACAATACACTGTAAAATGATCACTTTTTCTTTTATGCCAAAAATCATTAGGATATTAAGTAAAGATCATGTTCCATGAAGATATTTGTAAATTTCCTACCGTAAATTTATCAAAACTTAATTTTTGATTGGTAATATGCTTTGGCACAAGTAAGTATATAAATGTTTCTATTCTGTATCTACATTTTAAATCAGTGCTGTATCATAAACAAGTGTTTTGAGGAAATCTTCTGTGAGTAAATGAGTCAAAGATTATCATTCTGAATCATTGTTTGCCACCTTTTTGGTGTAATGACGAACTGTAGCCAAATGAAGTGAAGGGATCTGAACGAGTCATGAACAGAATTAAAACATTCAAATCATTGGGGTCAACCATTCAATGTAGTTGATTCCAATCCAGTCCTTCAAGTCATGCCTAGGAATCAAAGAGCTGAGTATTTTTTGGATCAGCTCACATTTCTTAACATTTCTTTTATCCTGTACCCTTCTCATGTTTCATATTTCAAATGTAATCACCTGGTTTCGCAGGATTGCATCACTTTACCACTACTAAACTTAAAAATTATACATAGGCCTACTGTTTCACCCCAGTTCCTCCAGTGTCTGCTGTTTGTTTACACTTATTTATATTTGATGCATGTTATGCTGTCAAAAATCATCTAATCTTCTAATATCCGACAGACAATACAGAATGAGTGTTTTCACAACACGTCATCAGTCAGCCATATTGGTGGCACTGAACGTAAACAATGCCACTGAACTGAATGAAACATGCATATTTTGCTGATTATTGGTGCTGAAAATGATCAATTATCGCCATGTTTTGGGCTGTGCTAATCGGTCTGACCAGGAAAAACATTTGGAGTTCTATCCACCTCTATCCCATAAGAGTGGGTGCAGCCATTTGTGCATTTTTTGTGTCTGGCTTCCGGTCTCATCCACTTCCAGCTATTTTTAGCTGCACAGAAAGCTTGTTTTGCTGCTTGATATTGAAAACCGGTGTGTCTTACCATATTATTTTAATGTATTATCTTAATTATGAACACACTTGTTTGTAGTGCTAACTGTTTTACCGTTTACTGCACTTCGATATTCTTCTCATTTTTTCCCTATGGTGGATTATGAACCGTCTAACACATTACCAGAAAACAGCTTACTTCCACAATGAAAAATAAGGTGGATAGACTGCCAAAAGTTATAACAGATCAAGGAGAAGAGTGCAAAAAACTGTCTGGGGAACAAAAGGTGTTTGTGGTTGACTGAACCAGGATTTCCAGTGCAAGAATCTTGACAACATTCGTGTTTGTTCTTATCATTTCTGGTCAAGAAGGGGAAATATTAGGCTAATATTAGGCTAATTAATACTGCTTGTATGTATCTTTACCACCTATTAACTTTAGTTTGTTAAAATATTGTGCACTTTCCTGCTTACTGAGTCCTTCTCTATTTGATTTGGCAGCGTCCACATGTTTTTTCCGTGGTTTAGACAGCATAAATTAGCAGAACAACGTAGTCAGCAGTACATTAACCATGCAATCCATGCTGTTGTTTACATCCGAGTATCACCAGTATGGCCGCACATCCGGGTAAGTGACCAAATCGTAACATAAATGCAAACCCTCTATTATTTCTTTAGATCAGCTTTTATTTCTTAACATTTCTTTTACCCTGCACCCTTCCTATGTTTCATATATCAAATGTAATCACCTCGTTTCAGAGGACTGCTTTACCATTCCTAAACTTAAAAATGACATATGCACCCCACCCTTTCCTAATGTCTGTTTATTTACATTTTTTTGTATTTGCGTCTTACAGTGTCAAAAAAAAGCATGTAATCTTTTAATATACAATAGACAACAAACAATAGTAAAATTACAAAACCCAAGATAGTAAAGGGCGCTTTCGAAACGATGCTTCATGACGCTTCGAAACATTTGCGAATCTTTTGTTTTAAATTAGTGTTTTGGAGCTCGTATATTCATATAATGGTATTTAAGTATTTGTAGACTACAGTTGGTTTGTAAAAAGTGTCATTATATATGTTTGAGCGGAGTTTTCATTTATTTATTTATTTATTTATTTATTTTTGCACCCTTATGACCAGCAGAGGCCGCAGGCGTTTCGAGTGCTTCGAATCTAGTGAATCGTTATACGAACTGATTCGGAGTTTTGAAAAGCTTTGTTTCTCCCACACTGCGTCAATATTTATGTATATTTTGATGTAATACAGTAATACATAAATAGGCTTTAGGGAACAAATCAAAACATGCAAAATCAAAACGCAATTGCTAATATAATAAAGCAGTACGCACCTGTTTAATCACTTGCACTCTAGTATCAGTGTTCCTTGAGGCTTAAGGGCTTTAGTCCAGCGGTGTGCACATTCAAAGAAATACTGTTGGATTCTGAGATAACTACTTCACATTTCGTTAAACAAATAATTGTTTATGCTCATTTCCCACTCACTATCCCGACTTCGTGAACGTTCAGTAGTTAAACAGGCTGTCGCGAATTTCATTCATATAGGCGCTCTTGAGCTGTTACGACCAGCGAAGAAGAGCGATATGATAACATATGTGACCCTGGACCACAAAACTAGTCATAAGGGTAATTTTTTTTTACATAATTTATACATCATATGAAAGCTGAATAAATAAGGATTGTTATGATATGACAATATTTGGCTGAGATTTACAACTAAAAAAAAAAAAAAAAAGTCACCTTTAAAACTGTCAAAATGAAGTTCTTAGCAACGCATATTACTAATCAAAAATTAAGTTTTGATATATTCACGGTAGGAAATTTACAAAATATCTTAAGGGAACATGATCTTTACTTAATATCCTAATGATTTTGGCACAAAAGAAAAATTGATTTTGACCCGTATGTATTTTTCGGCTATTGCTACCAATATACCCATGCTACTTGGTATAGCTGTTGTTCTTGGATTATTTTAGAAGAAAATTATTTTTTATTTTATTAGATTATTTTAGATCTGCTGAAGCAGATGTAGCCTCTTACATAGAAACCGTCAAACAATATTGTAAAATCAGGAAAAAAAAATCCACATGTGTTTGGTGCTTGAAATGAGTTCAGTAATTGTCTTTTGACTTGTAGCTTTCACCCCAATGTTTTTTCATTCAAATCTTTTTTTTCTTTTACTTTTTTATTGACTATTTTTATGACTTACTACTAGGGCTGCACAATTTGGGGGCTAAAAATTGTATCTATTGTTAAAATATTAGGTATTAATGATTAAATATGAACTGCAAATAACATTTGCTTTGAGCAGGTCACTTCTGAAATGATGTGTGAATGTCAGAGTGAGGTTTTTTGTTATTGTTGTTTGTTTGTTTTTCTTTTTTGATGTAGAAGTTGCTAGAATGATGTTTCCCTTATGAGACTGAGGTTTTCTAGCAGAAGATTGGTGGAGGAAATCAGAATGTGAAGGAAGATTCCACAGGGCAGAGGGGAGCCATGCCTGAACGACGCACTGCGGTGGATTGTTTGAAATAGTCCACACTGATGCAGCCTGCTGAACATGCCCACAGGCTATTGCCCATTTCCAAATGGCAAGCCTTCCCAATTAGCAGCACCGCGCAGCCGTGAATAGATAAACACATCTGTGCCTTCACCCCTTCATTTCCAATGCTTCGTGAGAATCCGCCACCTTCTAAGCCCGGCAATTACAAAGACAGGTGTGTTTTTGGCCTCTAAAGCCTCTACCCTACCCCTATCAAGACAAATCTTGGAGATGGAAGAGGCGCAGATGCAGACGGTGACAGAGAGAGATGTTTGCTCGAAAGTAAATGGTGTCATCTCCGGCCCCCCTGTGGAGGCACGTTGCCATCACAAACAGTCTCTTAGTAAATATCACTCCAGGAAAACACACCGTCACAGTCCATTTCAGCCCGAATATTTCACGCTGATTCATGGCTAATCTTAAATAAAGTTTTAGCAAAAGATATCCAAGAGCTACATTCCATCCAAGAGCCATGTCAGTAATAATTTTTATAGTCCTTGATGATGAATTGCATCTCAGCATTTCGAACAAAGCCAGAAAAATACGACACTGTACTTCCACAATAAAACTAAATCCTCAGACAGTTCGGCTGCTTTTGCAACACACTGTATGTTCACGGAGACGGCATATATGCTGTGAGCGAGACACTGTTGATGGTGTGTTTAGGTTGAGGTGCTGCATAGGGGAGCCAAAAGCAGGTCTGATCTATAGAGCTGTAAGTCAGAATCGATCAGGTCCAGCACATTCTGGCTCTGGGGAGATCCGGGATGGATGTCTAGGTCTCCCACAGGCTCTGAGCGCAGAGGCCCGGGACTGGAAACTGAGGTTAATAAAGACAAAGAAAGGAGAGGAATCTTTCCTCGCTTTAGCTGAGGGCTGTGAATTTTAATGGCTTGTGTTGCTTTCTCTACGCTAGTTACCTCAAAGTTATTTCACCCCAAAATCTATTTTTTTAAATGAA
This sequence comes from Labeo calbasu, assembly GCA_019740295.1. Taxonomy (NCBI): domain Eukaryota; kingdom Metazoa; phylum Chordata; class Actinopteri; order Cypriniformes; family Cyprinidae; genus Labeo; species Labeo calbasu. The sequence continues at coordinate 16,774 of JAHKKF010513611.1, forward strand.
GACTTGTTGATTTATCTGTTCATTTGTTGACATTTTTATCCTACACTAATTAATGTACTATATCTATTTACATTTTTATGTGTATGTAGATACATAGACAGATAGATAATATTGTTCATTTGTGTTGTATCCTGTTACTGTAGACTTAAATTTATATATATATTTATTTGTGACCCTGGACCACAAAACCATAATTGTAGCAATAGCCAAAAATACATTGTATGGGTCAAAATGATCATTTTTTAATGCAAAAAATCATTAGGATATTAAGATTATGTTCAATGAGGATATTTTGTAAATTTCCTGCCGTAAATATATCAAAATGTAATTTTTGAATGTAAGAACTTCATTTGGACAACTTTAAAGGCGATGTCCTCAATATTTTTTTTTTTTGCACCCTCAGATTCCAGATTTTCAAATAGTTATATTTCAGCAAAATATTATTCTGTCCTAACAAACCTTACATCAATGGAAAGCTTATTTATTCAGCTTTCAAATTATGTTTAAATCTCATTTTCCAAAAAATTGACCCTATGACTGGTTTGTGGTCCAGGGTCACATTTTAGGACCATTAAGATTTTTTGGAGTATGCCAGAACACTATATATGTGCTCTATATATGTTGTGTATATTTAGAAACATTAGGAACATGAAGATTTCTATGAATTTCTGTTGTTATGACAATTATATTTTCCACCTAATTTCAATAAAATTTGAATGGTATATATATATATATATATATATATATATATATATATAATTTCATGACAGTTGATATTCACCCGAAGGATGTCGAAAAGGTACATAGTAATTTTCTAATTTAATATATGTCATGATTTTTATTAGTTTTAAAGTTTCTGGTGTATATGAAAGTTTATTTTATAAAGAGCATAATTAGGCTTTAAATATGCAGCGTAGACTCAAGTAATTATTTTTCGCTTCTAACCAAATGCAGATTCTGACATTTTGTCATTTCAAAAGTTGCTTAAATTGTTTCTCTTTCTAGGCCCTGCACCTGCAGTGCCTCCAAGTATCTGACATCAATAAATCATGTCAAAGGTAAATGCAGGATAAATAAAAGATTTCTACATGTATGGCTGATGAATTATGCAGACTGTGTTTTTCTTAACTTTTTCTTTGTCCTTCTGAAACATTCTTTTCTAGTGAAACCCAAAAGGCATTTCAAATTAAACAACATGGTTCTCGGATGAAACAATAACCATAACACACTCCGTCTCGGCTTTGTTATTAACGTGAAAAGATCTGCTTTGTGTCGACACTCCCTCGTGGGAGCGAGGTAGAGATGTGAGGGAGAGACGAGAGAAAATGCTCTGGGTGATTTGAATCCCTTGAGAGGTGGAGGACAAAAAAAACAACCCTGTGACAGACTCCGTTCTGACTGGGAGCTACTAAAATCACAGTGTTGATACAAGAGGCGTCCAACGTGATTTTCTTCCCCCCTCATCTTCTTCAGAACAACAACAAAAGAGTGAGCTGAAGTTTAATAAGACACTGTTCTTGACACATTTCAAGTTTCTGTTCTACACACAGAGGTAGAAAAGCACCAGTTGAAGGCAGATGTTGAACACGGTCCAAACGCCACAGGCTTACAGAAACCTGGATTCATATTTTTTTAACCCGAGGACAAGAACATGTGCTGGTGCTTCTGTGTCCCTCGTGATTTACCACGTTCGGTGAAATCTTCTCCATCCTTATAAACACTGACGTTCCTTCTCTCTGGTACCTGATGGGCCTCCTGTCAGCAAAGAAAGCAGTGCTCAGACAGGCAAATAATGGAAAGCCTGGTTTCAAGGGCCGAACACTGTTGCAATTATCATTATCTTATAGGAGGCCTGAGGCGCTGTTCTGACTGACGCCATCTAATCTAACACTCAAACTTCATTGTGTCACTGCACATACATTATCACTGTACATCTACTGTATGCTTTATAGTAAAAAAAAGACCTCATGGTCTGTATTAAGTTCCTAATACATCTTGCATGACACAAGATTTTAACAGTGACTCCATTTCCTCTGACCTTTCAAAGAAAAACCAGTGGATGATTCACATGATAAATGCAATACCTTGAATACCTTGAATGATTTGAACACATCACTGTTGAAAAAAACAGTGTATGCTGGTTAGGTATGTTTTGAAACATGGAAGCTGGTTTAAGCTGGTTCTGAGTAGGATATGACCATATGACCACACTGTAAAAAAACTGTTTGTTGAGTCAACCTAAAATAATTTGTTACCCCGCTGTCTTAAAATTTTAAGTTCAGTCAACTCAAAAAAGTTTAATCAACTTGAAATGTTAAGTTTTACTAAGTGACAACTTAGATATTT
>JAHKKF010513613.1:0-14765 GCA_019740295.1 Labeo calbasu
ATCTATCTATCTATCTATCTATCTATCTATCTATTTATCTATCTATTGTTTATCTATTCTCTGTCTATCTATCTATCTATCTATCTATCTATCTATCTATCTATCTATCTATCTATCTGTACTCAGTTACAGTGAGACACTTAGAATGGAAGTAAATAAGGCTGATTTTTGGAGCATTTAAAAGTGAACAATGTTCACTTTATATAATTTTCTAAAAGCATCTACGTTAATTCTTCTGTTAAAACTTGTGTATTATTTAAACTTTTATTGTCACTTTAGACCACGGTTTTAGGCATTACATGACAGTGTAATGTCATGACAGTGGATTTGAAATAACTTTATGTAAGGTCAGCAAGCGTTTTTATATTTACATCATGTGGCTGAACTGATAAAATGTGAGTATTTTAATGTTTTTATTAACTCACTTCTTATCCTAACCCAATTTTCTTAAACTCAAAAGGAAGAATGAGTTGAATTCATTTTTGTAGTAACCACCATTATGCCACAAATTCTGTCAATTAAACTTTGAACTGCACTGCACTCATATAATTCTAATATAAAAAGTACTTCCTGGCTAAAACGATGTCAACAAACGGCTGCACGCCACTCCTCCGAAGCACTTCGGACACCCCTCTCGGCTAATGTTTTTCCGAGCCATGTGTTGCGTCTATAACTTCCCTCCAAAGCCCAACCCCCAGCCCTTATGCCCCACATACAAACACAAACTCCACAAGTTTCCCCCCAAAAAGCAACAGCCAGTACTCTAAACTCATAAACACCCCCCCTGCATACACAGCCAGCCCCCATCTGGCGGCCCCTGGCCCTGCCCCCGTTGGAGCTGGGGTGGAGCTGAGGTCAGGGATCAGGCAGACGTTGGCCCTTTGCTCAACAGCTGCCCGTGTTCACAAGCCAGGAGGAGGAAGTGGCAGCCGCCACTGCAGCAGCAGCACATCTGCTCTAATGAGTGTGTCAAAGCCACTAATGCACAGACACACACACACACTGATCTGGCCCTCCCCTGACCTTCTCTTCACACACTCAGCACACCATCAGGCCAGAATAGAGCCCTTTGTGTGGCAGTGTGTTTGTGTGCGGTGTTTCGTGAAAGGTTCAGAGCTGTGTTGTGTAATGAGTCAGCTGTGACAAGAGGAAGAACTGCAAAGACATTTAAATTCATGAAACACACAAACTCACACTCTGTCAGGGGTCTGAAAGACATTAACACACTTCTGAAGCAAACTTCAAATCTTACAGTATATCCATCCCTTACGAAAATTAACCATTGTTTTACTACAAATGAAACTAAAAAACATGGTTTCTATAGTTAAACCATGCTAACCACAAAAGAACCATGGTCTTGCTACACTAACCATAGTTTAACCATGGTATTCGTAGTAAAACTATGGTTATACAAATGGTAATCAATGCACCAAAAACCATGGTTACTACACTTTTACTATAATGAAACCATGGTTAATTTTCGTAAGGTAACAATCTATCTACCTATCTATCTATCTATCTATCTATCTATCTATCTATCTATCTACCTCCCTATCTGTCATTCTTTTGTTTCTATCAGTTATATCTATTCTATCTATCATTCTGCCCGTCTATCTTTTAACAAACATTTTTTGTTCCTTAAAGAACGTTTCAGTGTAACTATCTGTTTTCATACTGTGATGAACCTACAAACAACAAGAAACTACTCTTTTGTACACAGAATAATTTTTACTATTCAAAATCTATAAAAAAATAGTTTGTGAATATATTTCCATCACTGTAAATAATTATTTTTCAGAGTTTAACAAAAACAAAGATCACTGAATTATGTTTTACAAGAAAACAGAAAAAATATTTACCTTGTTTTCCCGTGACCGCGGCCATTTGTAAATCGTTTGTGTGAAGCTTCCGGTCTCATCTGCTGTACAAAACAGCTCGTTTTGCTACTTGATATTGCAAACTGGTATGTCTTGCCATATTGTTTGAATGTATTACCTTAATTATGAACACGGTAGCTTGTAGTGCAAACAGGTTTACTGTTTACCTTACTTTGTCATTCTGCAGGCTAGTTCCTTACAGCGGCTAATGACCGGAAGTCTCAAAAAACGTTCACAAAAAACGGCTTATGTTGAAAAATAAATTGAATTGATCAATTATTTTGACATCGCAGTGCATATATTAACGTGACGTGTACATTATTTGCAATATTTGTGAAGAAAATATTAACAATAATGATAAAATGAAATAATAAAACACTAAATCTAAATAAACAAACAATTATATCAAAACTTAACACCAGTGATACAATGAATAGTCATATCTAAATGATAATCAGGTTAAGTTCTTATGGTTTATAGAAATGAGTGCAGTGAATTTGTAATGAGCACAGGAAGACTCCTTCAGTCTCCAGAGTGTACAGTATGAGAGATCTCATCATTCTCACCACAGTCGTCACCTCCTACTACATCGCACATATGTGTACATTTATATCCAGGCACCTTCACCAGCCAAACAAGCCAACACACATACCTCTAACATATAGATCTGGTTGTGAAAGCAAAACATTTCTATTCCAATATCTTCAGCAATGCAACTTCAAAGATCCGTGCAGCACTCTTTCGTTTTCATTCATAGAGTCTACACGACCAGAACTTTCTAAAGCAGTATAAATAGTACTAATATAAAGTGATAATATTAAAAACAAATCTCTAGACTTTTCTTAAATCATATTAAAATTATGATAAAATTAATCAAGCAAAGAGCGAAATAAAAGAAATAATTTCAGTGTTTATTATTTTGTGAATTTTACACAAACTTCAGCTCGGCACAGCTGTCGTTTACACCACGTTCAACAATTTTGCTTTTTATAATGTTTTATCAACATTCCACAAATCTTAAACACAAGCTACAGATTCGTGCCACACTGCAAGGGCTATGTAAGTGACCTACAAAATGTAACTTTATAAACATGAAAAACACCTTTTATTGTGTTAATAAAAACGTTTGTGTCTGTTTTTAATTAGTTCCCTCCCTGCCTTACAGCTAAATTCAACCTCAGCCAGGCCATGCATATGATCACATTCACCAATTAACACCTAAGCTCACCATAGAAATACGAAAAAAAAATAAAAAATAAGATTCCAAGACCAGAATGTTATTATCATCTGATTTTATTTGTTTATCACGTTATTGTCAAACGTAATTACGGAGCTCTGTTTCTAGTTGTTAAAATCTTCGTCGCTGTTCAACTTCTATTTCAAGGCAAATGTCTCCCCCTGGTGGCGAGTTATTAAACGTCGTATTTTCAATGCAGTTGCTGCTTAAGCGTACCTGACTCGTTATCGATTATAAATAACGCCACAAAACACAAAAATAAAAGCATTTCTCACTATATTACTTTATTGATTGGAGTGTCATGACAGTTGTCTGCCATTCATCCAAGATAAATAACAAAGTGAGGTGAGTTTTGGTGCAAATCCCACTAGATGATCATGCACACCCATCAGTATCAATCACCAGCAAAGTGTAACAGTAAATTCAAGAGGATATGGCTTTGTGTTCTGTATATACATACATAAAAACCCAATCAGCAGCAATACAACACAGAAACAGTAAAGGAAGTTGTGTTTGCGCAAACATATTGTTTGAATGTTTCAGCTGTCCTATTCTTGAATTTTAATAATACAGCTAAATTGTATTTGTTCAGAGGAAATGCTGTGAGAATACGAGATAACTGAGATGCTACTAAACAAATAAACAGGTTACATCATTTATTCAGCAGCTGTGAGCAACAGAAAACAATGCAAAGCATCACACCATCATCAATCTGACAAAACAAAGAGTTATCATTCTGGGTCATTTACAAAGGCTCTTTATATCACAGGATTCATTTATCCATTAAAAGATACTTCTTTGGATGCATGTACACTTTTGGCAATGACACTAATGCCCTCGAAAAAGCTAAAAGAGGTTTCTCAATTAAAATCCATAAAAGCCAGATGAAGAAGTAGTTTTCAAGTTTCATTGTTCATCTGTATTAACAAGGCACACTTTATTCTATATTACTTATTTATTGAAAGGTGCAGTACTTGAGGGTGAGACAAACAGAAGAAGCAATTGTGGGTTTCTGAAACAACCCATTCATATTTAAATAGACAAGCTCTTACATTCGACCGTTCAGGTCATCTCTAATATTTAAAGGTTCGGTAAATGTACTACTGAAGGTCAAAAAAGCAGACGACCTCCCACAGCAGCTAGCAACCACAGAAGAAGTTTAAACATCAGTGCGTACATCCTGAGGTGGTGTCTCAATCCACATAAATGTCTTAAGGATCTATACTTTAACAATCTGAAAGGCAAGTTTGCTGATATCTCATTGTTAATGATATTAAAGTGGCTTTAATATGCTTGTGGCATAAAGTTGTACAGCTGAACAATAAACATCTGAGGACTGTGCAAACGTTTACATACATTCAATGGAATCAAAACCCCCGGCCTGTATAATAGTATACGCTTCTTGAGGCACATTTTAATTATATACTATTTTTGGAGCAAATTAAAATGTAATAAATATGCTTCCATAAAATGTCTTACTTCTAGTTTTGGACAAACAGAACACACCGACTGTAATCGTGTTAGATTTTGAGGCTGTATTGTACATAATTCCTATTTATGCATCTGGTAAAGAAACATTTAAATTGTCTTTTAAAAAACGTACGTTTAAACGTCGTTGACTAGAGTAAGTCAATCATACAGTCCATTTAAAACAAGGACAAAGTGTGGTAGTACACATTGCATAACCGTTGAATCTTGTATGATAAAAGAAACAGAACATTAAATATAACACGTATAAGTAATCGTTTTACCCAATCTGTGTGAAAAATTGATATCTAACAACAATATACATCACTACTGATGCCTGACTGTTTAAAGTAGTAGCACATATACAGCATATGGACTCAAGGTGGAGATAATGAGCTTATAAATAACAGAAAATAACAGAGGAGAAGGATGTAAAGCAGATGAGAAACAGTAAAGTAACTAGTTAAAAAGCCCTTTTTGATTTACCGCAGGAATGCCATTATATATGGCAAATACTCCATTTCAGAGGGCTGTAGGATGATCGGAGTGACGCAAAATTATGTTCTTGCCATGGAGAGGCGGGAGAAGAAACATGAGGCAACTTTCCGTCCCCGTCACAGAGTCCCCAAGTCCAGAGTGTAATCCAGCCAGTGCTACATGCAGGCCAAGCAGCCTCTTAAAAGAGCTGGATCATTGATTCCCGTGACTTCCCAACACCAATCCACTTTACTAAAGCAAAGATGGAAAAAGTCATTAGATCTCTGTTGAAAAACAACCCCACTGCAAAAGGGTCATCGGATGCCCATTTTCCCCAAGTTGATATGATCCTTTAGTGTCTTAAAGGAGAAGCTCACTTCCAAAACAAAGATTCACATATAATGTACTCAACCCCTTTGTCATCCAAGATGTTCATGTCTTTCTTTCTTCAGTCGTAAAGAAATTATGTTTTTTGAGGAAAACGTTTCAGGATTTTTCTCCATATAATGGACTAATACGGTGCCCCGAGACTGAACTTCCAAATTGCAGTTTAAATGCAGGTTCAAACGATCCCAGCCGAGGAAGCAGGGGTTTTATCTAGTGAAACGATCTGTCATTTTCATTAAAATAATATAATTTAAATACTTTTTAATCTCAAACACTCATCTTGCCTTGCGCTGCCTGTATTCTGACTCAAGACAGTTAGGATATGTCAAAAAACCCTGATCGTATTTTCTCCCTCAACTTCAAAAATCATTTCAAAATCATCCTACATTGCTGCAGAAGTACTGACCCAGTCTTCGCAGCGTGAACGTGCAAAGAAGATCAAAAACCCTTAACAAAAAATGTAAAACAGCGATAAAGGATGATTTTGAAGTTGAGGGAGAACATGAGATGAGAATTTTTTGATATACCCTTACTGTCATGAAACTGAAAAAAAAAAAACAGTCCAGGAAGAGTAAGACAAGACGAGCGTTTGACATTAAAAATATATAAATTGTATTATTTTTATGAAAATAACCGATCATTACGCTTCTTTCTCGGCTGGGATCGTTTACAACCGCATTTAGGATCGTTGGAAGCCGCATTTAAACTGCCTTTTGGAAGTTCAAAATATCAGTCCATTATATGGAGAAAAATGCTGAAATATTTATCTCAAAAAACAATTTCTTCACGACTGAAGAAAGAAAGACATCTTGGAAGACAAGGGGGTGAATACATTACATGTGAATCTTTGTTCTGGAAGTGGACTTCTCCTTTAATGAAAAGACTATAACATGCTTTTGTGTAAAAACACCCTTTTTACCTTGCCAAAATCAGCTCTGCAAAAAACAACCTATTCTGGTGGATGTTGCTTTAAATGCTAATGAGCTCTGCTCACCCCGCCCCTCTCTTCTCTCAGTGGAGTGACAAGCTTTTTTACTTTAGCTGCATTTAGCCGCATTTAGCCACGAAACTTGCTAACTAGCACATTATTAGGAAAGGGGATTGCAGAGATTTATTAAAAAAACCCTTATACTCACTTGTGCTGTAAGTGTAGCTCGATCACAAATGATTCGTGCGAACATAGACGCATTTATGTAGATCGAAAGGCGCATTTCCTTCACAAACAAATGTAATCCACTGCATCTTCAGTGGCTCAGATGTCGGGAGTAAATGATGACTACTATGTTCATTATTAAATCCAACAACAGAACACCTCAATCCCTTAGGAGCCATTATTGTCTACGTCCCTGTTCCGGCATCGAAACAATGGTGATCAGACTGTTACAGCTCATTCAAGGTGGGTCTAAGGTAAGACGGCCGTGACAATCAATCTATCGTGGGAGTGGCCTCTGTCGGTGTGACTTCACACAGACAAGATGCTGAGAATGGCTCGAAATGGGGAAATTATTTTAACAGATTAAAATAAAAACCACTGGGTGTATTTGTATCATTATAAGGTGTTTGTGTACACACACTGCCAACACACTTTTATGTTCAAACAACATGAATAGGTGAACTTTGCATCCGATGACCCCTTTAAATGATTAGACTTATAAGTTAAAGTGACATTCTTAGATATTCTGAAGAACGCTGGTAAACAAACAGTTTTGGTGACCATTTACTTCCACATTCAGGGCTCTACAGTGCGACCATTTGCGACTGAAATCTACTGCGTACGACTATGAAAAAATATTTAGGAGCACCAGTGTGACTGATATTCGTGTTTGTGCTGAGGAGAGCTTCAAAGGTTTCTATGTGTTTTTACAATGTATCACAGACATATCTCACGAATCCTTTCATAAACAAAGCGTAGAGAGACTGTAAATAAGAGATTCACTGTGCAGTGTGGAGCGTTTCGTCGATTATAATGGAACTTGGATCACGATGAACTAAGATGAGTGATAGCTTTTAAAGATTTTAAGGGAGTTTGTAAATTAGATATTGATTTAATACAACAGTTAAATAAACAAGAAGTTAATATGAAGTGACTTACATTGTCTGACTATAACACTTTTGCCTGATTTTGCCCTTTCATCATTAAAAATAGTTTGAAAAGAGTCACAACTGAGCCGCTGCGCATCTCCATTCAAAAACAGCGGTGTTTTATGAATGAACCTACGTTTTTAAACGAATCTAGTGAGTCAGTGATTCAATTTCCCATTCATAAAGATGGAGAATGAAGATCACTTGCTTTATTCCTGAATGAATCAGCTGTTCGAACGAATCAAATAAATTATATGATTCAGTAATTAAATCAGTGACTTATATATATATATATATATTTTTTTTTTTAAATCTGAGATAAAAGGTGACATACTTTTAATAAAGCTAGAAAAATGCCATTACAAAAGTAAAAATAAAATTCCCCTTTAAATCACTTTAAGGAGTCAAATATCACCTTGTAATGGGAAGGCTAATTTTTGATCAGATATTTTTTTTGATTATTGATTAGAAGGTGCTCCTGAAATTTTGAGCACAAGTGCTCCTAAGTGTAGAGCCCTGACATTTTTTTGTCCATACAATGGATGTCAATGGTAACTAAAACTGTTTGGTTTTTAAGTCTTACCAGGCACACCCAAGTGATCTTCGATGTAGCAGACATATTTCTGTGCATTTTCTGGAAGCTCTTCAAAGGTCCTGGCAGCAGACGTGTCTGTTTTCCAGCCTGGCAGAGTCTCGTACTGCACTTCAACCTTCTGTAGCACCTCTTGGTTTGCTGGGAAACACGTATGATATTTAATTACACTCGATTTTATTAAATCTACATGTGATGTGGGAAATGTGCTGCTTACCTGGAAAATGTGGGATGGTTTCACCATCTACTTTGTATGCCATACCAACTTTGATCTCAGGAAGCACATCTAAGATGTCAAGTTTGGTGAGAGCTAAGCTAAACAGACATATAGAAGGATGCATATAAGAAAACAGTATTTTATAGAGCACAGATAGAGAAACCAAAAGAGATTTATCTGAACACTCACGCTGTGAAGCCATTAATCATGTGGGCGTATTTGATAAGTACCAGATCCAGCCAACCACATCTCCTTTTGCGACCTGTGGTCACGCCCACTTCCTTGCCTCTCGTCTGCAAGAGCTCTCCGATATCCTATGAATAAGCACATTTAAAGGATTAGTTCACTCCAGAATGAAAATTTCCAGATTATTCACTCACCCATATATCATCCAAGATCTTCATGACTTTCTTTCTTCAGCCGAAGAGAAATTAAGGTTTTTGAGTAAAACATTCAAGGATTTTTCTCCACATCTTCAATAGGGATTTACAGCATTTAAAAAAAGTATATAAATTTGTTTTGTTTTTTTTGTTTGTTTTTTTTTAGAAAATAACCGATCGTTTTGTTAGATAAGACCCGTATTCCTCGGCTGAGATCATGTAGAGCCTTTTGAGGATGCACTGAAACTGCAGTTTGTACCATTGATCCCCATTGAAGTCCACTATTTCCTCAAAAAACCTAATTTCTTTTCAACTGAAGAAAGACAAGAACATCTTGGATGATCATTTAGCAGTTTTAGGAGTGACTGTGTAACATTCTATCCGGGGACTACAGAAGAAAAATATAAAACTAGCCTTTGACTCACCCCTGGTGTTATTATTATTAATGTGCACTTTCCTTATTTAATAAAATAAAAAAAGATCTATATGATATTATATGAGCTATATTTTCTACCGTACTGGCAGAATTATTTGACAATTTGAATTATAAAATCTACAAAACTACTGTCTTGCCTAAAAAACCTTTTCCCCACTAGATGGAGCCACTTTAAAACTGAAAACAAATTTCAAGAGCAATTTCTAGTTGCAGTAATATATTTGGATGTTTTTTTTAATTGTAAATTATACTTTGTACTAACATTTTAAATAATTATATGACACAGTGTACTAACTGAGTACATACACTGCCTGTCAAAAGTTTTTGAACAGTAAGATTTGTAATGTTTTTTTAAAGAAGTCTCTTCTGCTCACCAAGTCTGCATTTATTTGAAAGTACAGTAAAAACAGTAAAGTTCTGAAATATTTTTACTATTTAAAATGTTTTCTATTTGAATATATTTTAAAAAGTTATTTATTCCTATGATTTCAAAGCTGATTTTTTAGCATCATTACTCCAGTCACATGATCCTTCAGAAATCATTATAATATTCTGATTTGCTGTTCCCCCCTTGTTATAAAAGCTTTTTTATTTTCAGATAAATGCTGATCTTTGGATCTTTCTATTCTTCAAAGAATCCTGAAAAAAAAAAGGACTCAACTGTTTTAAATATTGCTAACAATAATAACAAAAACGTTTCTCGAACAGCAAATTAGTATATTAGAATGATTTCTGAAGGATCATGTGACACTGAAGACTGGAGTAATGATGCTGAAAATTCAGCGTTGAAATCACAGGAATAAATTCAAATTTAAAATATATTCAAATAGAAAGCAGTTATTTTAAATAGTAAAAATATTTCAAAATTGTACTGTTTTTCTTATACTTTGGATCATATAAATGCAGGCTTGGTAAGCAAAACATTAAAAAAAAAAAAAAAAACATTAAAAAGCTTACTGTTCAAAAAAATTGACTGGTAGTGTACATGTTTTTCATTGTGTTTATTATTTAAAAATACCGGCAGTAATTAATTTCTGTACAATTAAATTCATATAACATATGACATTCATATGATTTCTGTAACATTTCTATCTATTAATTACACTCCTTGACCAACCCTTAAACCTAACCATACCACAAAACCTGTTCCTAACCTTAACCGTATCCCACCTCAATTACAGCAAGTGTTTTGCAATGCAAAATTAAACAATTAAACTACACTATACCTTTTTTTGATTAAAGACACTATGTACTGTCATGTACAAGTGTGACCATAAATTTTAACTAGATAGAATTAAAAAAACCTAGACCATTTAAATTTATTCATGTCTATCTCACAATTTTATTAATTTCCACTGTAGAATCCTAATATTTCTGGGATTTCCTTGACTGTGGGGAACCCTGCTATTACTTATTAAGTCACTGTGAAGCACATTATAAATAGGAAATCATAAATGTCTCATACATAATATATTCATTGTCATGTAGCGTGACAGATTACTGACTGCTCTGTTCCTCCAGCCTCATTATTCCCATTCAAATCCATCCATAGAAATAATCGAGCTCACCTAGAGTCAGGCTCATTACTGCCAAAACACTATTACACTGAATGCACCGGAATATAAACAGTAGTGAGAGCTCATCCAAACAATGCGGAAACAAAAGAGGAAGTGAAGCAGCTGCTTACGTTGTTCTGTTCTGTGGGGAAAGCTCCAATCCCAACTCTCGTGGTATAGGCTTTGACAACTCCATAGACTTCACCCACATTCTGGGGTGGCATGCCCAGTCCCGTACACACCCCTCCCACAGTGCAGTTCGAGGAAGTCACGAACGGATATGTTCCTAAACAAAAGGCGTCACATCAGCGCTGCGTGCCAGTGAAGTCAAGCTTTAGGCGATGCCAGGGTTATTTTCATTATCTACAATAATAGACTTTTGCATCTGTCAACGCCTATATTTATTTGTAAGAAGTTAGATGTGCACAGCACTGCTTAAAATAATAAATTATTTTTTTACACAGTAAAGAATAAATTCAAGTTAAATACATTATATGAAACATTTTTTAAAGTGACTGAAGTGTTAGTAATGCTGTAGAGTATATAACGACAATGTTGTTTTTATTATGTAGACATCTACCAATGTCAAAATTTAATTTAAAAAAAATTCTTACACACAATACATACACTACCAGTATGTATTACTACACTACAGTTCAAAAGTTTTTGATCAGTAGGATTTTTAATGTTCTGCTCATCAAGCCTGCATTTATTTGATCCAAAATACAGCAAAAGCAGTAATATTGTACAATATTTGTACCATTTAAAATAACTGCTTTTTATTTGAATATATTTAAAAATGTAATTTATTCCAGTGATGCAAAGCTAAATTTTCAGCATCATTACTCCAGTCTTTAGTGTCATATGATCCTTCAGAAATCATTCTAATATGCTGATTTGCTGTTCAAGAAACTTCTTTTATTATCATTATTATCAAGATGTAAAACAGTTGAGTACTGTTTTTTTTTTCAAGATTCTTTGATTAATAGAAAAATACAAAGATCAGCATTTACCATTCAAAAGCTTGGAGTCAGTATCCTTTTTAATTAATACTTAATACTTTTATTTAGCAAGGATGCTTTAAATTGATCAAGAGTGATGATAAAGACTTCAGTGTTACAAACTATTTATATTTCAGATAAATGCTGTTCTTCTGAACTTTCTATTCATCAAAAAAATTCTACTCAGCTGTTTTCAACATAATAATATTAATAATAGTAATAATAATAATAATAATAATAATAAATGTTTTTGAGCAGCAAATCAGAATGAGTCTGAAGGATCATGTGACTGGAGTAATGATGCTAAAAATTCAGCTTTAAAAATCACAGGAATAAATTACATTTTAAAATATATTCATATAGAAAACAGATATTTTTAATAGTTAAAATTGCTCACATTTAAATAAATGCAGGCTTGGTGAGCAGAAGAGACTTCCTTAAAAAAAAAATGTAACTTTACTGTTCAAAAACTTTTGACTGGTAGTGTAAATCATCTAAAAATCTAATTAGTAGAAACTATAATATTTTTTAACATGAAAAATAAAAATAAAATAATAAAATTACACAAAACAAAACAAAAAACAATAAAATAAATAATTTGTGACTATTATTGACTTATAGAGTTATAATTGTTGATACTTCACAGGACTTAACTAATGTGGGAGGACTTTCCCAGAAGTTCACATATGGGAATCAGCTGGTTAGCACATTGCATAATCTTATGTTACACGTGGTCAGGGAATGGTATGTACTATGTGTTTCGGTGTATCCATTACTCACCAAAGTCAATGTCCAGCAATGCAGCATTGGCACCTTCCACCAGAATCTTTTTTGGAGACCCGTGTAGCGCTTCATACATGAAAAAGACTCCATCTCTCACCATGGGCTTTATCCTGTCTACATATGTCTGAAAAAAAGTCCATGTCAGAAAGTGTGGTAACCCATGTTATCAGTGTTGCACATTAGATGTTATTGTAATGAATACAGTAATTAATAAACGTTCAACAAATCTGATAACATTTTGATAACTGATATGACGTGGATGTTGTACCACCTTGACTGTAAATCTGAACTCTAACTCTTATCCAAGTGCTATAAAATCTTGTAAACCTAACCTACGGTATTAGCTGGTGTGACATCTAAGCTTCTCACCTTGAGTTTCTCAAGTTCCCCATCCACATCAATCTCCAGTGAAGGGTACATAGACTTATACTGCGAGGCCAAATGTTTAAATCTGTGAAAAGAGACATGAGACTGCTCAGCTGACACTGTGACAGATGAGTAGCGTGGTCAGTTGCTCGTCCATTGTTCCTGTCGGATTAAGAACTGCATTAAGTGTTTTTTTCCAAGGGCGAGGTTTAACAGTCTGTTGAATGTGACATGAATGGGTAAAATGTCAAGCTCATTTGAACAGGTAAGCACACTCTGACCTCTCGGAGAACTCCTGAAAGTCAGCCAGAAGGTCACATATCCTCAGGCCACTGCGAGCTGCTTTGGCTGAGTACACGGGGCCGATTCCTTTTTTAGTTGTTCCTAAACTAGGTGGTGAAACAGAAAGAAGGTGAGACTCGTGAGTCATATTCACATGCATTAGATAGATACTTTTTCCATGTGTTGGATTTATCGGTATGCTTTAAAACAGGGGTCTGTGACCTTTTTCAGGGACCCCTAAGTGGATAGACAGATCCAAGAGCTATAGCCCTATATAGACAGCAACGCAACTGAAACGTTCAAGGCCCAGAAAGGTTGTAAGGACACCATTAAAATAGTCCATGTGACACTAGTGGTTGAACTGTAATGTTATGAAGCTACAA
This sequence comes from Labeo calbasu, assembly GCA_019740295.1. Lineage (NCBI taxonomy): Eukaryota > Metazoa > Chordata > Actinopteri > Cypriniformes > Cyprinidae > Labeo > Labeo calbasu. The sequence goes on from JAHKKF010513613.1 coordinate 13,524, forward strand.
GAATACTTCTCGTGCACAAAGAAAACAAACAAAACTTTATTTAACAATTTCTTCTCTTCTGGGTCAGTCTCTGCTGCGCGTCCACGAGAGTATCACAACGCATGCGTGAGGTGCATAGCATTATGGTTAAACCACTGATGTCACATGGACTATTTTAACAATGTCCTACTACATTTCTGGGCCTTGAAAATGGCAGTTGCATTGCTGTCTATGCAGGGTCAGAAAGCTCTTAGATTTCATCAAAAATATCTTCTGAAGACGAACGAAGATCTTACAGTGTGGAACGACATGACGGTGAGTATTTAATGACAGAATTTTCCTTTTTGGGTGAAATATCCCTTTAAGATTATGATTTTTTTTCTTTTTGTAGATTTGCATAATTATTTATAAATATATACAAATTATTTCACATTTCTGTACCTATTCTCCAAGTCTAGAACATTGCATTTGTCCGTTATAAAACAGATGACGAAGTACACACTAAACAGTCAATTATTAAGATCAACCAGAGAGTTAGAAAAGCCACCATTACACATGACTAAAGTTCATCTCTCAAAGCATTTTCATTTTTGTTATGAACTCATGTCATAACATGTTGCTAGCGTGATGTATGCGTGTGCATAAAGCAGGGTTTTTACTTTTTGCCAGCTTGCTGTTGCCTCTCCTGTTCCTGGACTCCATCCACAGCTTGATGGAAATCAAACACTAGAGGCAGGAGAGTGTATACATTACAGTGAGACAACTCATCTCTCTGAGCTCTGAACCCAACATGCCAAAGAAGGTCACCATAACAACACTTCGGTTGACTACAACTGATCCTGTGTCCTTTTATTAAAACAGCTCCCGCTGAGAATCTAGAATTACAACAATAGACCAAAGGCACAATAATTCAAACACATACCATTAAAAATTTTAAGGACTCTTTGATTATGTGACATTTGAGAGAAGTATCTGCCTACTTCAAATCCCAAAAGCAAAACAAAAACACAAAAGATAAGAGCAATGCATTGATGCAACAAATGATATTTCAGTGCATTAAAGAGCAGGTCATATGGGTTTTCAAAAAAAGTATGTTTTTGGCAGTTTGTAAAGTAGCTATCCTTCAGTGTGAACAGTCCGCAAAGTTGTTATTCAAGAAAGTACATTATACATAAAGATAATGTCTCACAAATAAAAAAGGTAGACTCAGAATCGCCTTAAATCGCCAGAATCGTACAGATCTCTGTCACTCGGTAACACATT
>JAHKKF010513615.1:0-18652 GCA_019740295.1 Labeo calbasu
TTAGAATTTTTGATTAGTAAAAAGAGAAAAAAAACAGCATATATTTTTGTAACATTAAAAATGTCTTCCGTGTCACTTCTGATCTTTTTTTTTATCATTGATCAGATTATCATTCCATCAATCAATCAATCAATCAATTAATTAATTAATTAATTAATATGCTTTGTGGAAACCATGATACATCTTTTTTTTTTAAGAATTTTTGATTAATAAAAAGGTCAAAAGAACAGCATTTATTTGTAATAGAAATCTTTTGTAACATTATAAATGTCTTCAGTAATTTTTTTTATAAATTTAATCCATCCTTTCTGAAGAAAAGTATAAATTTATTATTATTATTATTATTAATGTTTTTGTGGAAACCATGATACTTTTTTTTTTTTTTTTTTTAGAATTTTTCAAAAGAACAGCATTTATTTGTAATAGAAATATTTTGTAACATTTCTGTGACTTAACCATTAATCTAATTGATTCTTCCTGAATAAAAGTTCTAATTTATTATTATTTTTTAATCTTATCTTGAACTTTTAAATAATAATGTAACACGCTTCCCACAAAAATATGAAGTAGCACAACAGTTTTCAATATTGAAAATAATATGAAATGTTTCTTAAACAGCAAATCAGAATATTATAATGATTTCTGAAAGATCATGTGACACTGAAGACTTTAGTAATGATGCTGAAAATTCATCTTTGCATCACAGGAATAAACTAAATTTGAAAATATACTAAAAAAAAAACAGTTATTTTAAATTGTAATAATATTTCACAATATTGCTGTTTTTACTGTATTTTTGATTAAATAAATAGAGGTTTTTGACCAGTAGCAAACACTGCATTTCTCACTTTTTTATAGTAAAAAAACAAGTGTCTTACTCTGCGATGTAGATGCTCTGTCGTATATAGTCACTGCAGCGCTGCGGTTCCTTCATCCCATCATACACACAACCCAGATTCAGCAGGAGACGTGCTTTCATCTCACTCAGCTCTCGTGAAGATACGGTACCTGCAGAAACATTTAGTATACAATACTTCTTTTTTTAGCAAACATAGCAGATCATCGTAGTATACATACCACAAACTAGTTAACCATAAAATTTTATATGCATAAATTCATTGTTTAACCTTCCAGGCGCTCATCTACGATGGCCAAACTCTTCTTAAAAGCATCTTCAGCATGCTTCAAGCTGTCGCGTGAATTGTCCGAGTCAAAGAGGAATAGATATGTTCGTCCAATAGTGGCCAGAGCTCTCTGCTCCTCTGCTGCATCATGTACAGATCGAGCTAGATTCAGATGAAGTCTCTGGTGCTGAGAGAGAAACTCCATGTCAGCATGACTCCATGCAATCATTCAATAATATCTAGCTAACATGTACTTGCAAACCTTCAGAGCAGCTTCGATGTTCCCTAGTTCTGCATAGCATTCTCCAATCTTCCTATTAGCCACAGCAGAGCCAATCACATCGTGCAGAATCTCAGATAGCTCCAATTCCTGCCGATGCTCTTCAATGGCAGCACGATAGTCACCTAGAAGACACACGAGTCGGGCTAATTATCATAATATATTCAACTGTGACAGTTCACAAAGCAACACTTCTAGAGTTGAACCTACAGCCTTCAGGTGAAGACACAACACCTTTAACCATTAAGCACTTTTATTATTAAGTCTGCTAAGGGCTTCACTGTCTGTTTTACCTGTTTTAGCGTAAACTTCCCCCAGCTGATTGCACAAATTGGCTTCTTCTTTCAGGTTATTACTGCTTTGAGCTTTACTCTTGGCCTTCTGTAGAACTGCAAACACATGAAGAAAGAAATGTGACTTATTCAAACATATTATATATATACATACTACCAGTCAAAAGATTTTGAGCAGTAAGATTTTTTAATGATTTTAATAATTTTTTTCACCAAGCCTGCATTTATTTGATGCACAGTACAGCAGAAACAGTAACAGTTTGAAATATTTGTACTATTTAAAATCACTGTTTTCTATTTGAATATATTTTAAAATGTAATTTATTCCAGTGATGCAAAGCTGAATTTTCAGCATAATTACTCCAGTCTTCAGTGTCACATGATCTTTCAGAAATCATTCTAATAATATGCTGATTCGCTGTTCAAGAAACATTTTTTATCATCAATATTTACAACAGTTAAGTAATCTTTTTTTCAGGATTCTTTGATGAATAGAACAATCCAAAGATAAGCATTTATCTTAAATAACATATACACTATACCATTCAAAAGCTTGGAGTCAGCATCATTTTTTAAAAAAAGAAATTATAAAAATGAATACTTTTATTTAGCAAGGATGCTTTAAATCTATCATCATAAAGACATTTATAATGTTAAACAACAATTCTATTTCAGATAAATGCTGTTCTTCTGAACTTTCCATTCATCAAAGAAACCTGAAAAAAACATACTCTGCTGTTTTCAACATTATAATAATAATAAATGTTTTTTGAGCAGAAAATCAGAATATTAAAATGATTTCTGAAGGATCATGTGACTGGAGTAATGACACTAAAATGCAGCTTTGAAATCACAGGAATAAATTGCATTTTAAAACATATTCAAATAGAAAAAAGTTATTTTAAATAGCAAAAATATTTCACAATTTTACTGTTTTTGCTGTACTTTGGATCAAATAAATGCAGACCTGGTGAGCAGAAGAGACTTCTTTAAAAACTTCTGACTGGTAGTAAATATTATATTATATTATATTATATTATATTATATTATATTATATTATATTATATTATATTATATTATACATAAATAAATTCTAAACATAACTTAATACATATTATAGTACATTTTAAATAAATATAAATATGTATAATTAACTATAAGTATATATTAAATAATAAAATTATTAAAATTATTAAAATTAAATACAGTAAAAATATAAAATTTACTATATTAATGTATATATAATGTATATGTATATTTCTAACTGACATTTACATATGTAAACAAACATAACAAACAAACATAAAATTATGTGGATTATGTGTGATACATTAAAATACAATACGTCACAGCTGATGCCCAAAAATAATAGTATTTACGACTATATATATATAAAATAAAAACTTACGCTTGATCTCTTTTGTAGACGTCATCCTGTCCACTTAGCAGGATCTCTACAGCCGATTACTGCAAACTTACGCGCATCTACTAAATAACAAACACTACTCGCGGGCGAACAATTGTAGTACTTTAAAACTCCTCCTCACTGATCCCTTTAAAGCGGCTTTAAAGCGGATCAATGCTTATGATCGTCTATTTTCATTGATGAGTTGATTCTTTCGAAGCGGCGCGCCAAAGTTCGCGACACGGAAACATTGAGAGACGCTGATTGGCTAGTGTAGTTGACGTCAGGAAGCTCCCACAATGCTCTTCCCGCAAATGTCCACATCGAGAGGCCATCTTGATAAGGACAGTCGTTCGGTTTTTTTTCCAGCGATATGTTTATTTAAAAGCCGAATTACACATATAAGGTTAGAAAAAGTAGTTTTTTTGCTTTATTCTAATTTTCAGTAGTCTCAGTGATGTTTATTGAATATCATTAATGTTATAAAATACTTGAACGAAAATTGAGAGTAATCATTGACAGGTGTTACTATTAATTAAGAAGACTTCTTGAAAGTGCATTTACGGAGTAAGTGATTATGAATTAGTACTTTTAATCATATAGTATTGGAGTGATTTTGAGGAAAACGTTGTTAAATTACGCTGGACTTTCGTGGTTGCAAAATTAATTACGCATTGCCTTAATTATAAGGCTGAAACACGTCAGAGCATGTCATATATGGTTTTAACCAAGTATTTCAATTTTGAAAACACATGACAACGACTTTGAGCAGCTCTGAACTTTATTAAAGTTTTAAAAGCCAAGCAGTCACAAGTTCACAATACTGTATCTGGATAATCACCGTTGTTGCATTGACCTTTATTAATTATTGCACATTTTTATTGAAAACCTGCATTTTGTTTTTTTACAATTCGTGAGCTTATTTATGCACCAGAAAAAGAAAAGCCTGTGAGTGTGCTTTCCAGTACAAAGTATGTAAAACAAAACCACAGGTTCACATTTTGTACATATTGTCTCATTAGCAATAAATATCTGCAATACAAACAACTGTACAGTTTGGATTTATTATTATAATTATCAACCCAACTCTTGTAGGATGTCCAGCACAATGTGAGTATAAGAAAGGCACTGCTGGTGAGGGTTGTATATTTTTATTCCAAGTCACTTGCCAAAACTAGCTGAAACCTTTTTCTTTTTTAGGTAACATCTTTAATATCAGCTGTGGTTGTTTTTGTAAAAGCAAGGTTGTTTCAGCTGTAATCTGTTGCATGCTTTGCATTTATGATGTCAGGAAGTCGAAAAGTCCCTCGGATTTGATTCTCAAGATGATGATCTTGCTTCATCACTTCCTGTCGGTGGTTTTAGCTGATCCAGCAGCTCCATGAAAAGCGAAACCCGCTGGATGAGCGGGACGGACTTTTCGGCCCTCAGGAGGCGAGAATATACGTTTTTGTAAGTCTTGACCTGCTCCTCTTCTTTACCACTTCATATGAAAACACAAAATCATAATAAAAACATAATAAGTGCCACATAATGAAACACTATAAATGATATTCGATATTAATGATACTAAATCTCTAAATTGAGTTCATATGGAATATTGTACTGAAGTATGTATATTCTTGTGTCTCTCACCTGAGTTTGCGTTTACTTGCAGTGCTGAGTTTAATCAGTTGCAGCAGGAGGAAGGAGAAACTGGGCTCAAAGACGCCAATTAACTTCACAACCTCTTCTGTGTTGAGCTCAGAGGAAGAAGAACTATCTGAATGGAGTTCTTCAAGTTTGTCCGAGTCTTCTGGTGTCAGCATCTGTCAACATAACATTGTAAAACTGACCATTCAACAAAGAGAACAATTATTGTTATATTATTATTATTGTTGTTATTGTTGTTGTTGTTATTATTATTATTACAATAAATAATTCATATAATAACATTAATATAGGACACTTTAATATATTAATATAATATTATCTAATATATTATATTAATATAATTTTAAAATTATCTTTTATATTATTATTAACATACCTTTATAATAATATATTTACATACCTTTAATATACATCATTATTATTATAATTTTTAATAATAATAATAGTAACAAATGAGAAATCATTGTTGTTATTATTATTATTAGTAGTAGTAGTAGTAGTAGTAATACATCTTATATAATAACTTAATAAATATAATAAATATTAACATCTTAATATAATAATCTTAATACAAGACACTTTTATCCAAGGGACAAATGAGAAAGTATTATTCCTATCATTTAATTATTATTATTATTATTATTATTATTATTATTATTATTATTATTATATTGCAATAAATAATAATAATATAATAAATAATAATAATAATAATAATTTAAAAAAATAATCAAATAAATAAGACACTTTTATCCAAGGGACAAATGAGAAAGTATTATTCCTATCATTTAATTACTATTATTATTATTATTATTATTATTATTATTATTATTATTATTATTATTATTATATTGCAATAAATAATAATAATATAATAAATTAATAATAATAATAATTTTAAAAAATAATCAAATAAATAAGATACTTTTGCTAAAGGGAGAAATGATGATTGACGATGATGATTATTATTATTAATATAATTTTTTTATAGACACATGCATTCATTATTATATTAATAATTATTCTCATTTATAATAATTATTAGTAGTAATAATAGTAATGATAATACATATTAATTGTAATATAATACAATTTTATCCAGAGAACCTATAAAATGAGAAAGAATTATTTATTATTATTATGTAATAATATTATATAATTCATATAATAATATTAATATACAACACGTTTGTCTAAGGGACTTACACATGAGAAATGATTATTGTTAATAATAATAATAACATGAATAATAATATAAACAAAAATTGAGACTTTTGAAAAAAAAGACACTTTTGTCCAAGGGAGAAATATTGATGTGATAATGATTTTTATTATTTTTAATAAAAAACAAAAACTGAACTAATTTAATAATCTTTATATACATGTTCATGCAAGGGACAAATGAGAAAATATTATTATAATTACTAATAACAATAATGATAATAAATATTAATATCTTAATATAATAATCCTAATATAATATATATTTTTAATCAAGGGACTTATAAATGAGAAAGAATTATTATTATTTATTATTTTTAATAATAACAATACATCTTATATAATACCTTATATAAGATATTTCAATTAAATATTTTATATTTCTGTTATCATTGGTAATATGAATATATACTAACAATCTTAATAATATAATAATATAAGAAACTTATCCAAGGGATTATATAAATTAGAACTATATTAAATTATATTACTATTATTATTGTATGTCTGTGTATATACCTTATCCTGTTGCTCCAGCAGCTCTTTATGAATGAGTTTGAAAGCGTGCCGTGTTTCACACATGATCTCCAGAGCTCCCGTCAGAGTTTTCAATTTCACAGCACTGCTGTTCTGACCTGGAAAACACAATAAACCATCCGATATGAGTCTCTACTTGTGTCCCATCAGCCTCTCACAGCTGATATTTCCTCCAGAGAGTGTTTCTCACCCGACATTGTGAACTCGGCGAAGGCCACTCTCTCCAGAAGCGTGCGGAGCAGCTCGCACGGGGCGTCGCTCAGACTTATGAAGAGCCGCACGGCCTTACTGTAATGCTGCTCTGCCAGAGCTTTGTGCTGCTTACGAACGCTCTCATCTCCAACCTGAGAAAAGAATCCATGTTAAGGCTTATTATATGTTGAAGATGAAGGTGTAGACTCTTCCTCTACACGTGTTTGCTGCTATACCTGGTTGCGGTAGCAGCTGTGGTACATTGAAGCCAGTCTGTGGTGGATAGTGGCTGCTCTGTACTGATAGAGCGGCTGACGAGCAGATTCTGTCTGCAGGTCGCAGTACCTCAGGGACTTCATCATGGTCTCGGTGACTTCCCTCTCAATCTGAAATACGGTATGCTCATGTCAAGTGGAGTTCAATGTTTGAGCAGAGTGTACAGACAGAATTAAGTGTGTGTGGTACCTGCTCCTGTGCTTTACGGGACAATGGCGCGTAGTCCTGGAGGAGTGTGGCTAATGTGAAATACGTTGTAGAGAGTTCCCAGTTTACAGAGTCCCAGACAGCTGAGTGACTCTCCCTGCAGCCCAGGGACTTCAGCGCCCGCTGATAGTAATCTATCGCCTGTTGATGGAGCGAGAGAAAGAGAGAGACATCGCTACTGTGATGCAGCTACAATGACAAGGACCCTCTTCCTGGTTTTATTATGGATGATGTATTACATTCACATGAATTAATTTAGCAGACACTTTTATCCAAAGGACTTACAAATGGAAAATTACTACTACTACTTCTAAATATTATTATTATTATTGTATTAACAATATTGATATAAAACTCTTAATATAAGACACTTCTATACAAGGGATAAACAAATAAGAAATTATTATAATCATTTTTAAATATCAACCATCTTAAAATAATAATCTAATAAAGATGAATAAGAATAATCATACTAAATACTACTATTTATCATTTATGATTATTATTATTAATAATAATATTATTAATAGTAATTGCACATTTGCAGATGGATATAAAGTAGATAAATGTGTCTTATGATAATTACATTGTAATTATTATTATTCCTAGTCATTTTTATTGTAATTTATTATAATTCTATTTAACTGTATTTAATGACAATTGTGTATATAATTTAAATATTTAATAATAATAATAATAATAATAATAATTTAATATATATATATATATATATATATATATATATATATATATATATATATATATATATATATATATATGTAATTAACCATCTTAAAATAATATTACAATTGAATCCACTTTGTATCCATCTACAAGAAAAATTAATAATAATAATAATTATAGTAATATACTACTAAATACTATTATTTATGATTATTACTATTAATAATAAAAAATAATAGTAATTTCACATAATAATACATTTTATTATAATTATACTTAATTATATTTAATGGCAATTATGTATATAATTTAATTATAATAAATTTCATATTTTGATATATAATAATTAATAAATCATCATTAATAATAAATATCATTATTATTAGTTCTCATTTGTAGATGGATAAAAAGCAATAAAATGTCTTAAATTATATATTCAATATAATAGTTATTACAAGAATTATTATATTAATATAATATATAATTTACTAACAATATTATTATAATCTTAATTTAAGACACTTATTCAAAGGATATACAAATGATAAATTATTTTATTGTTATTATTACTTAAATGTTAATGATCTTTAAATAATAATTAAAAAAAGACTTAAATCGAAGGGATATAAATATTAATATATTAATATATAGTATATGTAATAAAATTCATAATTTCTTATTTGTACATACTTTGGATAAGTGTCTTACATTAAGATTATTATATTCATGTCAATATTAAAAAGAATAAGAATAATGACACTTTATCCCCATATACAATATAAATTCTAATATAAAATAATAAAACTATTATTATCACTACAATCGCCAAATCAAAATTTGCACTGCAGAAGCTATTAAACATCTCTGGCTATTAAGACTTGCATGGCTTAATATAATGTAAATGATGTCTGTTACTGAAATATGTAGTAGAAAACAAAAAAAATAAAAAGAAAAAATTATTTTGGACTACAGGGTGCCATTATTTTGGTGACGTTAAATATCGGTGCGCTACTGGTGCTACTGATGCTACCTGTTGCTATTTTTACCGTACAAAGTTGCTCAGATCAGTGTTGCAGTAAAAATGCAACCATTTTACGTCATCAAAATAACAGTGTCCCCTTATAGTCCAAAATATGTATAATATGATGTGGATTTCTTGAATAACTTAAGTCTTTCATGGGTTTTTTACTAAATATTTCAGTAAGAGAAATAATTTATGTTATATTGAGCCATACAAATCTTAATAACCGTGGTTCCCTTTAAATCTTCAAAACTGTATGTGTCACTAACCTTGTTGTAGTAGAGGGTCTCTTCCGGTGAGAACTCCCCACGGCTGTGATCTGATGTAATGACGCAGTGAGCCTGAGCACAGATACGCATGAGTCGACCGATGTTGCACAGCAGGAGGGCTGTGTTCACAGAGTCTGAAATGGCATTAAAATCCTGCATGCCCTTCTCAAAACACGAGAAACTCTTCTTCCACAGTTCCTGCTCAGCCACGCACACACTCCTGCGCACTGGAGGAAGAAAAAGCAATACTTCATAAACAACTCTCAAGTTATTTGTCAGAGGATTTTTGACAAACCACCAAAATGTCTGTAATAGAAACCCAAGAAGCTTTCACCTCCTTGTTTCTCCGCCTGCATGGCCGCGGCTTGGTTCATATAGAAGACGCCCATCTCGTTGCGGATGTTACCGAGCCGTTTCAGAACCTGACCCAGCTGCTCCTGTCCCAGGTCCTTCAGAACTCCTGAGGTCAAAAGGTCATGAGCGGCCTCGTAGCACTTGCTGCTGACAATCAGCTGGTACTCTGGGTCTGAGGCCAGATCAGTGGCCATGCTAAAGGCTGAGAGAGAGGAAAAACAGGGTTAATATTAAAATGTTATAAGACACTGTCTCATCTAGAAGTTTTATTATCCAATCCACCTCATTTGTCCAAAATCCCACTCCAAAACAGTGCAATAATTACAGTAACTGCTACTATAATGCACAAAGAGTGTGTGATCTAGCGTTCAGACCTTGGCAGGAGCTCTCGCGGTGTAGGCAGTGGAGGATCTCCTGGTCATCTTTAGTCTGGTAGTTGTACTCCTCCAGATACGCGGCTCTGTTTGAGGCATTCTGGGCTAACATGAGCTGAACATCTCCACATAGAGACAGACATTGGCAGTGGAACAGAAGCACCTGTGGGTGGAGACCACCACTAATGGAGCAATATGCATCTACGGAGAGAGAGAAAGCATATATTGATCAGGTTTAAACAGATGAGCTCTAAATAATACAAATAAAAATCTTACTGACCCCAAACTTTTGAACAGCATTGTATGAAGTTTTCTGACAATACTGAAATCTGCTTGTTCTTACCGTGGCACTGCAGAGCGAGTTTTATGTAGCGCAGTGCCCGTCCGTACTTCAGGAGGTTGGTTGCAGCATCTGACAAGACGTAGTACGCTTTTGACGCTTTCAGGAACAGCTGCAGTTTCATGCGGTGCTGCCATGTGCCCGGTAACATCCCGGAGCGTGTCGGCACCTTCAGCTCCTCGTTACACGGACCGACTGTGTGAACCAAGATGAAGACCAACACAGTAAATGATCAAACAGTGGAAGAAGAAACAGTTTCTGAGGAACTAAATGGATGGGATGACTGACCTCTGTCCAGCAGCAGAGCGATCTCTTTCTCTACATCTCTGGCTCCATTCTGACTCCGCTCCTCATATTTTAGAGGGATAGGTGTGCTGGGGTCAGCCGCAGGAAGGTCACTCTCTTTCTTTATGCTGCTGTCCACTGCTTTTAAACCCTAAACACACAGGCGAGGTTTTGTTTTAGTTTATGTATGTATGGATAGATGCACAGATGGATGGATGAATGGACGGACAAGATGGATGGACGGACGGACAAGATAGAACGATGGATGGATGGACAAGAGGAAACAACGGATGGATGGAGAAGACAGAAAAATGGATGGACGGATGGACTGCATGGACGGATGGATGGATGGACAGACGGATGGACGTACGGACAAGACAGAATAATGGAAGAACGGATAGACAAGACAAAATAATGGATGGATGGACTGATGGACGGACAAGACAGAATAATGGATGGATGAATGGACTGATGGATGGACAAGACAGAATAATGGATGAATAGATGGATTAACTGAATAATGGAAGGACGAACAAGACAGAATAATGGATGAATGGACGGACAAGACAGAATAATGAATGGATAGATGGACAAGGTGGATGGATGGACGGACAAAATAAAACAATGGATGGACAAGACAGAATGATTGACGGATGGATGGATGGTTGGACGGGATGGATGGATTAACAAGATAGAACAATGGATGGATGAACAGGATGGATGAATGGACGGACAAGGTGGATGGACAGATAGACAAGATAGAACGATGGATGGACAGGATGGATGGATAACAGAATGATGGATGGATGGATGGACAAGATAGAACAATGAATGGACAAGACAGAATGATGGCTAGAAACAATGGATGGATGGATACACAAGATATAATAACGGATGGATGGACGGATGGACAAGATAGAATGATGGATGGATGGATGGACAGACAGAAAAGACAGAATAATTGATGGATGGATGGACACGATAGAATGATGGATGGATGGATTGACAGACATGATAGAACAATGGATGGACAAGACAGAGTGATAGATGGACGGATGGATAGACAAGATAGAACAATGGATGGACAAGACAGAATGATGGCTAGAAACAATGGATGGATGGATACACAAGATATAATAACGGATGGATGGACGGATGGACAAGATAGAATGATGGATGGATGGATGGATGGACAGACAGAAAAGACAGAATAATTGATGGATGGATGGACACGATAGAATGATGGATGGATGGATGGATTGACAGACATGATAGAACAATGGATGGACAAGACAGAGTGATAGATGGACGGATGGATAGACAAGATAGAACAATGGATGGATGACAAGATATACTAATAAATAGATGGATGGACAAAATAGAATAATGAATGGAAGGATGGATGACACAATGAATGGTCAAATGGACAGATAGATGGATGGATGGATGTCCAGAGAACGAAGTATAAAGAAAATGCACATGAACAAAAATATGAAAACAAATATTAACCTCATTCTCTTACCTTCAGAACGTAGCTGAGAACCAGTCGGCACTTCTCCTCCTTGTCTTGTGACACCGGAAACGCACAGTTGGGCTGGAAGGCAACATAATGCTTATAATAACATGATACACTGGTAAAAATGCTAATGTAAATTCATAGTGCAAGGTGGAAAAAAAGTACATTTACAAACATCTAAATAGATCATTTTAACTTCTACTATACGTCACACAGCTTATATTCAATAATATTTGTGTGCAAACAAAACAAAACATAACAAAAAACAACTCAGACTGATCTCCTACTCTGATCTGATGTGTGCTCTTGTATTTCTCTGGAACCGACAGCTCCCCAACAGACTTGATGATGGCCACGGCTTTGGAGTCATCCTGTGGCTCGGAGGAGGTGCTGTAGGAGCAGCTCTCGTCTTCCTCTTCTTCCTCCTCCTCTTCATCACTGTAGCTGTCTTCAGATCCTCCACCCCTCAGTGACTCCCCATTCCCCTCGTCCTCACTCACATCATCCAGCTGAAAGAGTTCTGCCAGCATGTAGTGAGCAGAAGCGATGATCTACACCAACAAACAGAAGGAAACGGTCAGAATTCACACATCACCTCAACTGAAAGTAATGCAATAAAGCTACACACCTGTGGATGTCGCTCCTCATCCAGCAGTTTAATACAGTTGAGCAACAGTGTTCTGATAGTCCCATAGTTCTTCCTGTTTTGGCTCTTCTTTAGCATCATGTTGCTGGCCACTCTGTCACAAGAAACACCAAATAGATTAGTCTCTGATGCCAACTGGGAAACTTAGGCAAGAGAATATGAGACAGGTAGTTATGAACATAAAACATACTTGTAAAGAAGCACCGCTACAGGAAGTGTAAAGGGATTCTGGCATTTTTCCTCTGCTGCCTCCTCACACAGAGTAGTGAGGTCATACAGCTTCACAATGTCACTTCCACTAGCTGGTTAGACAAAACAGACAGCCATTAGCAAGGTGTGACTTGAGATGAAACAGTTTGAAAGCAAACTAAAGAACATCAGCCGCCAACCTTTGAAGAGCCAGTATGTGTGTCCTTCTTTGGTACAGTTGGATTTTAGGAATGACAAGATATTCTGTGCAATGTCTTTCACAACTCGCGTTGAGAATGTGGAGTTATCCAAATTCGGGATGTCCTCTGTCTTTATCATTTCATATTTCTGTAAATGTGATGAGAGTTGTTCAGAAATTTAATAGTGTTGTACATCCTTATGTTAAAAACTGCAAATATATTTAATAAATCACCAAATCATCTTACCTGCACAATGCCATTGACGTGAAAGCACATGACCAGCTCTGGTACGTTACACATCAAATTATCCAGCCAGTAATCAATTCCTGTGAGAACATTGATTGGTTTGTTGTTGTCCCTGTTAAGACAAAGTCAAGCATTAAAAAAACAAAACAAAACATAAAATATTTAAATACAGAATTATATATAGTAGAGTACATCATAAACTTCTGAATGTGGTCTCTTATGCTTAACAAGTCTGCATCTATTTGATCAAAAAATGCAGTAAAAACAGTTATATTGTAAAATATTTTTACTAAATTGTAAATTGATTGTAATATACTGTAAAATGAAATTTATACCTGTGATGCAAGGCTGGATTTTGATGCTCAAGTGACTATTATTATCAAGGTTGGAAAGCTGCTTAATATTTTGTAAACTCTTTGATGAAAAATAAAGCTTAAAAGAACAGCATTAAGTTGATTATTTTATTATTATTATTATTTTTTGTAATATTATGAATGGCCTTGTCACTTTCTATCAATTTAATGCATTCTTGTTGAATAAAATATGACTTTCTTTTTAAATCTTACTGACCTCAAATTTTTTAACATTAGTGCATATAGAAGGTTTAGCCTTCAAATGTAATTAATTTGCAAATAATTCAAATCCAGATAGATTTATCCTACAAAAAAAATGTAGAACTCTAACCTGAGTCGTAGACTGACCGCTGGGTAACGACCACCTCCAAATATGGGCATATTTGATCCCACAAGCATGTGGATGTCCTCAAATGTCCATAGAATATTCCTGACAAAGTCATTCCTCAAACCCTGAGACATGAGAGAGATAAAGAAATACATATATTTATAAAAATACATACACTACCAGTCAAAAGTATTTGAACAGTAAGATTTTTAATGTTTGTAAAAGAAGTCTCTTCTGCTCACCAAGCCTGCATTCATTTGATCCAAAGTACAGGAAAAACATTACAATTTTGAAATATTTTTACTTTTTAAAATAACTGTTTTCTATTTGAATATATTTTCAAATGTAATTTATTCCTGTGATTTCAACGCTGATTTTTTAGCATCATTACCCCAGTCACATGAGCCTACAGAAATCATTCTAATATTCACTGCTCAAAAAACATTTATTAAGATTATAATGTTGAAAACAGCTGAATAGACTTTTTCAGGTTTCTTTGATGAATAGAAAGTTTAGAAGAACAGCATTTATCTGAAATAGAAATCTTTTGTAACATTAGAAATGTCTTTGGTGAGCAGAAGAGAATTAAAAAAAAAAAAAAAAAAACATTCAAAATCTTACTGTTCAAAAACTTTTGTATATGAAAATATGTATATGAAATATTTGTATTTATATATTTTTATAGCATTTAAAAAAATTCTTTGTAAACTTATTTCACTTTTAATTGAAAACAAATGATATATACGTTTAACTTTTAGTTATTTTTAATTAAAAGTGAAATAAGTTTACCCTTAAAAAAAATGTTGTAAATGCACAATTTTTAGGTGCGAGACAAGACTTTGGAAATCATATGCTAATTACCTGACTGTTTTCTCCTTCATTGAACAACGTGGGCAGATTCTGCTCTTTGGGAACTGAAGACACGTGACCTAAAGCGTATGTGTCCACCTGCTCCTGAAAGACACGAGCGAACAGGGTAATTCAGCCTTAGAATCACCGAGAGCACATGACATGAGAAATATGAAGTAGAGGAAAAGTTGACCGCACCTCTTTGGGTATCGCAGACTCCTCGGAATCAGTAGTGGAACTGTTAAAGGTGGCAGGCCAAGATGGTCCTTCAGCTGCCGTCCCACAACCCTCCTCTGCTGCCTGCTCTGTATCTGACTGCATAGGCACTGCAGTCCCATCACTGTTAATACTGAAACACAGAAGAGTAATGTCATTGACGAAATCAGTGCAGTCATGGGATAGCAATCATGTAAAGTCAAATCTTACCTGTAATAGAGAAACTTCGAGAGGATGGCCTTCTCATTCCAGTGTTCTTTACTTTTCTTCTTTCTTTGCCACTTTTGGTCAATGAGACGCTGGTAAAACTCCTTCAGCCATGTCCAGTCACCAGTCTACAGGGCAGATGCAATATTAGGTTAATCTTAAGATGGCATAAACATTCCTTTGGAGATACATTTTGGGCTCTCTAACAAAACACAGTACAGCTAAGAGAAATAAGGTGACTATTTCCCGTTACCTGCGATGACCTCATGAATAGTTCCTGAATGTCCAGTTCATCCAGCAGTAGTGTGCTGCCCACTCTGTGAACAGCCATGCTGACATGGGACTTACTGTAGGGGATCTTTAGCAACTTCTTGATGTTCTGTTTAAATTAGAAGAAAACAAAAACAAGTAATAAACCATTTAAAATTTAAGGTCTTTTAGCAAGGCTGCATTTATTTGATTAAAAAAAACAGTAAAAAATATTATCATTTTAAAATGTAATCTATTTCTGTGATCAAAGCTGAATTTTCAGCATCATTACTTCTTCAGTGTCACATGACCCTTCAGAAATCATTCTAATATGCTGATTTGCTGCTCAAAAACCATTTCTTGATATTATCAATGTTAAAAACAGTTGTGCTACTTAATATTTTTTGTGGAAACTCCATCTTGTTAGGATTCAGAACAGCATTTATTTGACATAGAAATGCTTTGTAACATTATAAATGTTTTTACTGTCACTACTGAACAATTTAAAACATTGCTGATGAAAAAGAATAATATTTAATAATATAAAAAAAAACGAAGAGAAGGTATATTGTTAATAAATAATTTTATTAAGTCAAAAGAAAGTGATTTGAGGAATCAGTTATGTTAACATCATTATACAAAAATATGTGACAGCATAATGCCATTATTTACCAATCAAAATCAAGTATTCTACAAAAGCCATTAAATAACTGAGTTTAATCATTTATTATCATATAAAGAAAAGTCTGCATAAGTTTGTACAATACAACAGACTCACCTCTGAATCAGAAACAACATCAACATCATCACCTATACAGTCAATGAAGTCGTACGCCATCCCAAAACTACAATTAACAAAGAAAACACAAGAATGCACCAAAATATCAGTTTCTAAATATGTCATCTAAATATGTACATTTACATCAAATATAGGGAACACAAGTCACTCTGGATAAAAGCGTCTGCCAAATACATAAATATAAATGCTAAATAATAGAGATACCTGGAGAAGGGTTTGCTTTTCCTGCTAGATCCGAGCACGGTGGTCCCGGCCGTGCCCAGCTGTGCATTTTCTCGCAGCCAGTTTGCTGGTGGCAGCTTGAGGTCGGTCTTCTCCTGTAATAATGCATAGGAGGAGGGTGGTGGAGCGGCAGAGTATTTCACTACTGCACGACTCTTCACTTCATTGTTGCCCAGACAAATAACCTAAAATCACAAATATTGCACATAGAACTGTTAGGTTGTAAGTTTATCTCAATAGGACTGAACATCTTCAAACTTCTGATTGTATAACAATACAGCCACATTTCCATAAATACAAAGCAACATGAAGACATGATTAGTGCAACTGGACAGTGAGAAATGCTGCAGTATGTGACGGGCATCATCTTACTGTAATGACAGTCTCTTACAGTGTTACATTATTGTGTTACAGTACTGCAGTGACTCTAGACACAAGCTATCAGACCTGTTTGTTGTCTTCAGATGCAAGGTTGCTCTGATCCTCCTCATGTCTGGGATCTGAGTCTGTCTTCTTATCCTGAGAGCTCATATCCACCACATTCATCCATCCATCCAGAACCTCCACAACACGACGAATTACACGAAGGTAACGTTCAAAATACACAATCACTGATTCTTTCACTTACAAACTGTAACTGAGCATAAATCTGCTATACTAACTACTATTGGAACACACAGCAGACCATGTTGCTTTTTACATAACAGTTCTCGCTGTTGTATCTTAAATATCGATATGTATATGACATACCGAAATCTGTCAGATTAATCGATAACTCTCAGACGACTAAAAAATAAAAAACAAACAAACGTTGTTTTCTGAGGAAAGTGTATGTTTATCACCAGGCAGCTTCTCACTGATCACTCCAAACTTACTATATCGCTCACCCGGAAGTACACGTGACGTCAGCGACGCCTCTTTCTAGAAAGGAGTGGAAAAATGTAGAAATGCATTAAAAGTTTACGGTATTTCAAACTAAAATAATTACGTTAGATTTTGGGTTCATATGTTATTTTAAATGTTATTTTTTAGATTATTAATTTAATCCAGGATATTTTTATATATTGAATGTGACTACTGAAATGATTAAAGGCTTACCACATGATATATATTGATAATATATTTATATAATATAATAAGCACAAATAGATGTATAATTATTACTATAGCCTATTGAAATTTGTTTATGCTATAATATAAATAGATAATAAATATATTTTAAACACTCACTTAACCTTTACGTATTACATATCATATTTTAAATCTTCATATACTTCATATTACATGTTACAAATGCTTATATTTATTGTGATTTTGTTTGTTTTCGGTGTTCAGTTTTTTACGAATACCGTATGCTTTCTGTTGCCATGGTTACAAAATCACTGTTTGCTCTAGTTCACCTGAGTTCACCTGCGTTTGGGAATGTAACTTTAGTTTAGCGTTTATTTTACATTCATGCAGTGACAATGAGCGAAGGAGGCAAGAGATACTTTAATAAGAAGAACAAGAGTGGAAACTGGGTAAGATAAGCACTCTTCTTTAACTAGCCTAACCTATAAAAGCGTTTATGCTGAATTTTACACCTCTCTCGCATCGTTCTTTCTTTATTTCTAATTAGTTTATTAACCGATGTACCTGCTCGTATTTTCCAGTTTATTCACACTGGTGTGTCACAGACCGGACAAACACGTGATCAGTGTACCAGCACAGGTTTAATGCTGGCACATGGAGTTCCTCAACCACTGACACAAACAGAGGAGAGATATCCGAAAATATTCATCAATCCTGAAAAGGTTAGCAATTGCTGTATATTCATGAAATGGCTTATATATGTTTGTAAAGTTTTCCAGTTTTGTGAAACCACACACACAGACTGGCCATTAGTCAGGCAGCTATAATTTCATGGAAAACTGGGGTACCACACAGCATAAACATATAATATCACCTTTTTAAATGTTTAAAAACATTCGTAAGTGTTTACATTTTTAAATCTTTTATTTAAAGATATTTTTTTAAATCTTTAATTATATTTACATTATATATATATATATATATATATATATATATATATATATATATATATATAATAATTATTCTTTTAATTTAATTTTTTTGAA
>JAHKKF010513617.1:0-24690 GCA_019740295.1 Labeo calbasu
TCATCATGTCAGCTCTCACTCACTGGATCTCAGATCAGTATTTGGTCTGGAGATCAGAGTTCATCTGTGACAATAACCTGCTTCTACACTGTGATGATGAGACAAGTTCAAAAACCATCTTTTCAGTCTGATCCAGTGACAATAATAGTCCAGAGTAAGTGCAAAAGGTTGCAAATATGTCAGTTGACCCTCATAATGTAATAATATAAGAAAAAAATACAACAAATCATACAAATTGACACCTTGTTATTCTGATAAATTCTCTCCACAGATTCAACATCAACCACCACTCAACAAACTACCACAACAACCATGAAAACCAGTGAGTAACTGAGTTTGTTACTTCATTCTGAATGTTCTCAAAATGACAATTTATTCAACATTTATCGTTACTGTAAAATTCACAATGTTTTTTCAACAGCTTTAACTGTAATGTCCACGTCTAAAACCACAACAAACAGAAAAACATGTAAGTTACTGATAACACATTTTCTGATAATTCTAGATTAAATTTGAGAAACGATTCCTCTCTGAAAAGTGATTCCTCTTGCAATATTTCATTTTTATATTAGCAGACTTTCATTCCACAACAAAACTGCCAACCAACACAGTGAAAGAAACAATGTGTAAGTTATCAAAGCTAAACGTCTGTCATGGCGTAAAATGAATATGTTTGATTCAAAAGTCAAATTAAAAATACAGCTGGGATTCATTTTCAAAGTTTATGTGTACATGGTAAGCACTAAGCAGAAGCATACAGAGAATTTGTTAATTTTGCTACTTTTGTCAACATGGTTATGAGCTGTTCACACAGAATGTGTTTTTCCATTCCATTGCTCTACTTTTCCATTGTTTTCATATGTAAATGCACTAGACGGATGCTCTAGCGTGATACATCTTTCAAAAAATGCGAAGTTCAAGTTAAAGTTCAACTCTCGAGTCCTTGTGTGTTTTCTAATTTTACTTCCTGCATCTCGCATTTTTCAAAGTCACTGTGTGAAAGTAATATGTTGGATTCTAAAGTCTAGTGTCATTATATGTATATGTATATGTATATGTACATTATTTTTTTTTGTTTGTTTTGTTTTGTTTTTGTGGCAAATACAATATACAACTTCATTCAAAACTAAAATGTCCCACTAAAGTGTCCCACAGTATTCTCCACTGTCCATTTATCTGTTTTTATGGTTATTGCTACAATGTTTAGTTTTGTACAATGTAAAGAAATATACATATGCCAGTCTGTTAAATACAATTTAAGATGTTTTCACTGCAGTTTCAGCAACAACATCCACTCAAAAAACATTACAAACGGGCAATGTTATTTCCAAGTCTGAAACCCCAGTCTCCCACAGAACAGGTAACTTACTGCATCTTTTCTAAATGTAAACGTAAAGCCATACACAGTATAAGGAAAATCTTTTTATGCAACTTCATCAAATACTGCTGTATGAAATCATCAGGGTGCATCAGTCAAGTGTGATTTCATTTAAAATCTTTTCTGATGCAATTTTTCCTCAGGTTTACATTCCAATTAGTGATTATATACAATATTCAACTTCATTCAAAACTAAAATTATTCTGGAAATATTCTCCACTGTCCATTTATCTGTTTTTATGGTTATTGCTACAGTGTTTAGTTTTGTACAGTGTAAAGAAATATACATATGCCAGTCTGTTAAATATAATTTAAGATGTTCTCACTGCAGTTTCAGCAGCAACATCCACTCAAAAAACATTACAAACGGACACTGTCGTTTCCAAGTCTGAAACCCCAGTGTCCCACAGAACAGGTAACTTACTGCATCTTTTCTAAATATAAATGTAATGCCATACACAGTATAAGGCAAATCTTCTTTTAATGCAACTTCATCAAATATTGTTGTATAAAATCATCATGGTGCATCAGTCAAGTGTGATTTCATTTAAGATCTTTTCTGATGCAGATTTTCCTCAGGTTTACATTTCAGTGGCTCATACTGAAGGTCCACTCGCACCACTATACAAAGGTATTAGTCTTTTTCTTTCATATTTGAACTGACTTGACCATTACATTCTATTTGAGATCTCTGCACAACATTTACTTCTTTTTTTGTGCATCACTTTGTCAAATTGTCAGGCTGACTAATATCTCTACATTAACTACATTAAACATAATACGCATAACATGTATTAAGATCTTGGTTTTGTTTTAAAACAGATATTTGGTTTATAGTGCTGGTTTCCACTGGTGTTGCTGTATTTTTGTCTGTGCTCACGGGACTCGTCTGTCTGTGCTGGTTTGCAAGTACGTATTTCAATGTAAATTTATTTCTAAAACAACAGACAGTCAACCAAAGTGATGTACAGGAATAAAACCTGAATATATAATATTGACGCTAATTGTTTTCTAGGTAAAAAAAGAAGAAAACAGTAAGTTTTATATTGTATTTATATTGTTTATATTTAGCTGTATGTGTAAATATTTAACTTCTTATCTGATTTATGCATGCATGAAAAATCAATAAAACATGATGTGCCCAGTCAAGGAACTGGTATGGTGAGTTTCACGATAATAGTTACTATAAATACTTTTTAGTAACTTAAGTAACTTGTTAAAAATGGACTTGATCTTAATTATTATGTTATTTAGAGTTGTTCTGGACCTGCAGAGATATATTCTCTGATCACTTCTGTACCAGCCACATCTCAGCCCATATGTGGAGGTAAGAGAACATGATTCTCAGGAAATGATCTCAGATAAATTGAAAACATAGTAGCTAACCGATTTCACCAACTGATCTGAAAGTTAGAAGCACTTTGCAGTGACCAGAAGCTGGTACTACACCCACTTCCTCTTTCAAGTCATCAGCAGATCGATACTATTAACCACATCTTCTCTTAAAGGGGCATTTCAAATTTGTTCCACTGTGGTTGCATGACTTCAGCATCACAACTAATAAGTTTCCGACCAGGGGCGTCGCTAAAGCAATGAGCTCAGTAAAATATTACTTATGATTTTTATGTGTTAGATTGACACATACCAACCAGAGAAGCATTTTCTCTGATAATATTTCAGCAATCAAGTCATATGTTTTGTCTATGTGTGTGACTAGAATCAGAACTAGTCATGCCAGATATGCAAATGAATAACTCTTTTTAACTAATTGGTCAAAGGGGTTTGCAAAAGGGTCCAAAACTAGTTGATAAAAGTCAGTCAGTCATTTGTGTTAATAGATTTCATTTTAAAAAATCGTGTAGTGTATGATGGTCACAGACTATGATTTCATCCGGTCTGAAGATATCAAATGTGTTTGATACTTTGAGACGATTTTAGAACATATACAGTTGAGGTCAAAAGTTTGCATCCCCTTTCAGAATCATTGAAAATGTTAATTATTTTATCAATAAAAGAGGGATTATACAAAATGCATGTTATTGTTTATTTAGTATTGACCTTAATAAGCTATATCACACAAAAGATGTTTACATATAGTCCACAAGAGAAAATAATAGTTGAATTGATAAAAATGACCCGGTGCAAAAGTTTACATATACTTGATTCTCAATACTGTGTTCTTACCTGAATGATCCACAACTGTGTGTTTTTTTGTTGTTGTTGTTGTTGTTTAAATTGTCTACTGTTCTTTAGAAAAATCCTTCAGGTCCCACAAATTCATTTTTGTGTATTTGAACCCGTTCCAACAATGACTGTTTGATTTTGAGATCCATCTCTGAAGGAATTTGAAGACCAGGGTAAATTGAACCTAGTTTGTTTGCTGGGAAACACGTACGTATCTTCTGTAGCGTCTGAAAGGCAGTACTAAATGAAAAAAATATGATATTTAGGCAAAATTTGAAAAATGTTCACATCTACATTCTGCTCAAAAGTTTTCACCCCTGGCTCTTAATGCATCATTTTTCCTTCTGGAGCATCAGTGAGCGTTTGAACCTTCTGCAATAGTTGCATATGAGTCTCTCAGTTGTCCTCAGTGTGAAAAGATGGATCTCAAAATCATACAGTCATTGTTGGAAACAGTTCAAATACACAAAAATGCTGGAAACCAAAGAATTTGTGGGACCTGAAGGATTTTTCTAAAGAACAGCAGGCAGTTTAACTGTTCAGGACAAACAAGGGACTCGTGAACAACTAAAAAAAAAAACAGCTGTGGATCATTCAGGTAACAAAACAGTATTAAGAAACAAGTGTATGTAAACTTTTGAACAGGGTCATTTTTATAAACTATTATTCTCTCTTTTGGACTATATGGAAACATCTTTTATGTTAAACATCTTATTCAAGTCAGTACTAAATAAACAATAACATGCATTTTGTATGATCCCTCTTATTTTGATAAAATAATTAGCATTTTTAATAATTCTGAAAGGGAGATGCAAACTTTTGACCTCAACTCTACTGCTTTCATTTGTCACGTGTCTCTTATAAGACCCGTGTTTGAAGCTCAACATAGGGTCAATGGTTTTTTTTTAGCTGATCTGACTAAATACTTCTGCATTGCATTACAGATGTTTTGATCATCAAACAACAGAAACAAGAAAATCCAGAAGAAAATGAGGTATGTTTGAACACCGCCACACACCAAACTCACGTGACCGTCCATCATGAACCGAATACAAACACATTCATCTTGCATGTCTTTTCTGTCTTTCTTTTTTTTTTCCTTAAGAATGTTTATCATCTGTACTGCACGATCCCTGACAAGCCAGTTCACTCAAACGCAGAAGATCACGTGTACAGTTTGGTGTAGTTGAACTGATGAACCTCATGTCTGTTTATTATGTACAGCCTTTATAAAAAATATCTGAACATGCAGACAAGCAGGTGTGTTATTATAACATGCAGGTGTTTATTTTCATCATTAAGTGTTTGGTATGAAATATACTGTGGCAAGGCCCACAAGTGTAATATTACCTTGTAAGAAAAGCTAACTGAGCATTCAATAAAGGCTGAACTTTTTGAACCGATCATAAATCTTTTCAACTACGTTTTTTTTTCTCCTTACTATTCTGTATTACTCAAGATATCTACGATTAGGCTTTTAAAAATAATTCTGTATGATTTATAAGCTGTTTTCCTCATAGGGACCAAAAAATATCCCCACAAGCTCAAATATGATTGTGAGCCATTTAATTTGCATCATGCTGTCTTGGTAGCTTTTACAGCAAAATTGCAGTAGAAGTTTAAGAGAGATGTTAGCCAATCACAGCGGTGGCTGTTTACACTGACATCTTTTACAGACACACGTCTTTCAATGGAGCAGTCAAATCAGAGGGTTAAATTCATTGTAGAAAATATCTACATTATGACCTTTAAAATTCATTTTTTGCCTCTCGATCTACATATATCCGTCTATGTTCGCGTGAATCATTCATGATCCAGCTTTACTTACAACAGAAGTGTGTATAAGCGTTTATGAATCTTTCCTTATAACGTGGTAGTTAGGAAGTTTAGCAGCTAAATGCGGCTAAATGCAGCTAAAGTAAACAAAATTGTTATTCCCCAGAGAGAAGAGAGGGGCGGGGCGAGCAGAGCTCATTTGCATTTAAAGGAACAACTCCTTAGAATGAGATGATTTTTGCAGAGCTCATTTTGACAATGTAAAAAGGGTGTTGTTTTAAAAAACCATTGAGAATTTTTAATCAAGGTATATTAGAGAATTTTCATTAAGACCCTAAAGAATCATATCAACTTGTGGAAAATGGGCATCCGATGACCCCTTAAACACTTATGCATGCTCTATGATACATGTTATACTGCATGTCAAGTGTAGTCTTATTATCTACAATTTCATCTACATAAAAATTTACAGTATACATGAAAAGGTTTTCTGTGGTCTGATGTACCACTTCCTAATTTACCTATTGTGTTGGTCTCATTCTGTCTCTTTTCCCACACTTGCTGTGATGGAGTTGTTCATGTTCACAGTACTTTTTAGCTCCTGTAGGAGTTTCAGTCTTACAGTAAGTGATTTATGTTGTTTAATATCTTCTTAAACACTGTATGTTCATATTTGTACTCATCTTTTGATGAAGTTACGTTGTTTAGAATATTTCTGCATGTCTGAGCAATAAATAGAACACACAAAGTACAAAATGATTAAAAATAGCAGAACAGGAATGATGATTAATATTTACAGGGATACTTAAGTAGCCGTGAGGCACTAATTTGAATGACTAAAGTCTCAGCCAGAAAACATACATAACTTCTACATAAACATATAAAAGTCAGTTCATCATGTGAGCTTGAGCTCACTGGTGCCAAAGTGCTCACATGGGCAGTTGTAAAATCATCTGTATCAATAAACATTTACTGTTACTACACAATACATGAGCGAGGGATTGATAAACCATCTTCTGAGTCTCCTCCTGCCACAGTGACGGTTCTAGGTGAGATATTTCATTGCTGTCGTGTGACCTCTACTGGTAAACGTTTGACAACAGCCACGAAAACAAGTGAGTAACCTTACATCTTAATTTACCTGTAGAGAATTATCATACTAGAGAATTTCTGACATTGATACATTATATTATTTTTAGGGCTGGCAAACAATTAATCGCGATTAAAGCGCATACAAAATGAAAGTTTGAGTTTGCCTTATATATGTGTGTGTACTGTGTGTAATTATTATCTATATTTAAATGCACACAAATTAATGTATATAGTTAAGAGAAATATGTTATTTATGTACAACATATGTTTATTTATATATAATATAAATTCTATAAAAAATATAATAAATACATATACTTGTAAATATTTCATAAATATATACATCAATGTGCTTGTATTTATATATGCATAATAATTACACACAGTACACACACATATATTAGGCAAACTCAAACTTTTATTTTGTATGAGATTAATTGTGATTAGTCATTTGCCAGCCCTGATTATTTTATGTTGTGCTGTAATATTAATCACACTACTAATCAGAGTTATTTCCAAACAAAATGGACACTTTAACATTGTTGAATTCTGTTTCTGTCTAAACAGCGAACTCTACTGCTGAAGCTTTGACAACAACCATAACTTGTGGGTGACATTTATTTTTAAAATACAATTAAACATTACATTTACCTTACATATCGACATACAAGCTTTTATTACAATATGTGACCCTGGACCACAAAACTAGTCATAAGGGTCACATATACACTATCACAGATTTTACAATTTATTTTAAGGTGCTAGGTGGATGTTTTTAATATGTTTTTCACTTTTCAGTTTTCTAATATTTATTGTATCATTGTATGTTATACTGTATTAACACTATCAAAAAGTTTTATTTCCAAACTAAATACGCCATGTGTTGTGGATGAAATCTCTTTGTAGCTTCAACTGCGACCTCTGCTGGTGAGACTTTGACAACTGTTTTATATCTGTTGCATATTTAAAATTCTGGTAGGAAATGGATTAGGCTTTGGGGTTTTCAAACCTAAATGAGGTTTCTCTGAACTCTTCAGAGCAAACCTGACACCAAAATAATGTTCAGTAATATCAGATAAGCACTGATGTCTGTAATCAGTATACAGTAGTTCAGTTTCTACTCTAATATGGTTTAATCTGAGATGCAGCTGTTCTGTTGCAGCTGTTCCTCAAACTGTTCACATTTAATCTGAAGGTTGTTTAATCACTCACAACACAAAACTGCTATTCTGAATATTTGTATAAACTAAAACAAACCTTGAAAAATTTCCTCTTTTCATTTGGTATATTCAAATTAATTTGATAAAAAAAACTCAATCAGTTTTACTTAATTCAACTTAATTCATGATTTAGTGCAATTATTAATATTTTTTCCTTTACTGCAATATAAACATGCATTAAATCATTATTTTTTACTTTTGACAGTCTCATGGTTTCATTTCTGTCTGGACTCATAGGATTCATCTGTCTGTGCCACTTTACCATTAAGTACAATGCACAGGTTTAGTTGTTCATAAACTGAACTGCATGATATAAAAACATATGATAATAAAGTCCGTATCTCTGCAGGTTCTGCTGATGTTCTCACAGAGCTGAACTACACCTCCTGCCAGATGGAAATAACATTTCTGTTAGCTTCCTCTGTCTGCTCCTCAAAACATGGATAAAAAAGTATCCATATATATCTAAAGTATTACATTTCATTAAGCCTGTATACTTTTTATTCAACTATTTTAACATATTCATAACTTATGATTACTGAACATCTAAACCGCTTGATTTTGTCAGCATGCTTTTATGCATTTGCTTCCACATGATTATCTGATAAAATGTTTGCATTAAGGAGCAAATGTGTGCCTAATAAAGTGACCACTGAGTGTGTGAAATCACTAACCTATTCACTATTGTACATGTCTATCCCCAAAGTAATGATATTTCAGGATATAAAATAAATCTAACCAAAAGTATTTTACTTGCAATGCAGCAAGAGAAGTAAACTTCTAGAAATTTCCATTTAAAGTAACCTTTACATACTTGGGGATCTCTGAGACAAATAGATATAAAGAACTGTTCAGATTTGTAATTTTACAGCAATAATGAAAAGAAAAACAAAACAAAAAAGATTTCAGCTGATGGTTCTTATTACTGATAATAAACACTGTTGAGATGCCCATTCTGCCCACATAAAGCATGCATAAAACTTGTAAATTAAACGTATGACACACCATTTGAAAAGCGCTATACTAGATTTAGGTTTCAGTTATGTTATAGTGCACACATCTGTGAGTTTCATGATCACATTTATCTTAAAAAAAAAAAAAGCACAGCAAAAAGCATATGGTTTCCTGTGGTCTGTTGTATCACTTCCTAATTCACCTATTGTGTGAGTCTCGTCTCTTTTCTCACACTCACTGTAATGGAGCTGTTCATCTTCATAGTATTTCAGCTACTGATGGAAATTCAGTCTTACAGTAAGTGTAAGTTTAATGTTGATTAAATACTGTATGTCCACGTTTGTAGAGAACAAAGTGTCATTGTCTAAATTTTTTCCACGTCAATAGGGCTACATGTGAACCTACTTGACATAATCGTTTTGCTGTACAAATTTTTTTTGTGTATAATCAGCAGCTGTCTTATTCAGATTTTAGAACCCAAATATATATGATTAATAACAGAATATTATTGTGCTTGCACACACTGATTATGAGTAGATGTAATATAGTGCACGGTCTGTTTTGGGGTGTTTCAGAATCTCCTACTGTAAAAGTATCTCCAGATGTCATAAGAGAGTTCAGCTCAGTGAAGATCAGCTGTGAGACACCAGCAGATGTTACAGTGAATCAGTGTTATTTCATCACAAACAGAGAAGAGAAGAATATAAAAGTCAGTTCATCATGTGAGCTTGAGTTCACTGGTGATCACCTGGATCAATCCACATCAACTGTTACTACACAATACATGAGCAAGGCATTAATAAACCATCATCTGATTCTCCTCCTGTCACAGTGACGGTTCTAGGTGAGATATTTCACTGCAGTTCTTCTGAGTTAGAAACTGTTATTGGAATATTTTTAGTAACTGGATCATTTTTCTTCAAACAGATTCACTTCAGAAACCCATCATCAGTGTTAGTACAGATAATGACTCTTTCGCCATATCATGTGAAATACCACTTTCAGTCAGTGCTGATTTCATTTGTTGTCTCTACACTGAGGACGATGATCTTCTGTATCAACGTGTCTCTCAGTGGAGTCAGTCTGGAGGGAATCTTTGTATGTTTTATTTAAGTCATAGTGAACTCTTCACACGATCAGTGAACAGCAGACAGCTGATCTGTGTTTATACACTCAAGAGCCAACCTGAGATCAGATCACCACACAGTGACACATACACCATTAAAGACACATACACCATCAGAGACACGTACACCATCAGAGGTGAGTTATTATTATTTTATATAATTTTTGATAGATGCCCGTGTTATTCTTTAGCCAGTGTGTTAATTATTTTTACACAATGGTAATAAAATGAACAGGATACAGATAAAGAGCCACTGATTGACATTTAGTTTTCATGAGTGTGTCAACCAGCATTTGAAGCGCTAATATTATAATTCAGATGTTTTTATTTTGTCAGACGAACTAATACCACAAAACATCACAGAATTCAACAAGTCAGTTGCTAACATGAATGTTTGTGCTGTTGTTTTCCCTCTAAAATGGACCGTTTCTAATCTGATAATTATAATTTTCGTATTCATTAGCTCTTCCTCAGGCCAAGTTGAGAGCATCTGCTTCAGTTATTCTGGAAACAGACACAGTTGAGCTGAGCTGTGAGAATACTGAAGATCTGAAGATGGAGATGTGTTACTTCAACATAAATGGAAGAGAAAGTAACACAAAACTGAGCTCATCATGTCAGCTCTCACTCACTGGATCTCAGATCAGTATTTGGTCTGGAGATCACAGTTCATCTGTGACAATAACCTGCTTCTACACTGTGATGAAGAAACAAGTTCAAAAACCATCTGCTCACTCTGATCCAGTGACAATAACAGTCCAGAGTAAGTTTTTTATTAATATACTCATGTGAAGTAATATGGGTGAGATGATGTCAAGTTACAACACCAGTATGCTATTTTTTGTATTTGATGGACCTGTACAAATAAACTTTGGTTTAAAGTTTGTAAATAATGTAAACAGACTCCCTATAATTCTGATATATTATCACTGCAGTTTCAACATCAACCACCACTAAACAAACTACTACAACAACCATGAAAACCTGTGAGTATGTAAATCAGTTACTCTTACTCCATTCTGAATGTCCTCAAAATGACAGTCATTCTTTCAAGCTCATGATTACTTGTTGAACATTTACGACTCATCACTGCAAATTTCGCAATGTCTTTTCATCAGCATTAACAGTAACCTCCACTTCTGAAAACACAACATACAATAAAACTGGTAAGTTACTGAAAACAGCTTTTCTGGTTATTTTAGATTAAATTTGAGAAAGGATTGCCTTCTGAAAAGTGATTCACCTAGCAAATGATATTTTTATATTAGCATAATCTCTTAAAAGTCACTTCGTAGAATTATTCGGAAACAGAGCTAGGATCTATTTTAAAAGATTATTGGTACATACTGGTAGGCAGTAGCACATAGAAAATTAAAAAATGATGTGGCTCATCATTATGCTGCCAAAGTTCCTTTAAGGCTAGTCATTTCACTCGGCAGCCATCTTTAAAATCACCACTAAAATCTGACAAGAACTGTATCATAAATGTTGTTTCAAATAGCGTTAAAAAAAAACGTATTATTCAGGCTAGACCAGCCAGTATGCATGCACAGTCCTAAGCGCACATCTAAGAATGCTGACTGTTTCATTAGTAACTGGGACTTCTAAAGGAAGCTGCAGTGACACGCTAACTTTACTGATTAGTGATTGGCTCTTTTATTCCAAAGGCATGGCTTTCTTGCCATATTGAGCATTGCAGTTTTCCCCATTCAAAACTATATGAGTGACACGTCTTGGGTGTTCCATAGTCTTTGATGCTTCTTTTTTCAACATGGTTACTAATTGCTTATGAACTACATATATTTTTCAAACATTCTATTTTAATACAATTACAACATTACATGTTGTGGCACTGTTTTTTCTGCAGTTTCCATGTCAACCTCAACCCTACCTGGTAAAAATAGAATCTTAGAACATAGTGAGTATTGTAGATGCCAAATTAGCAAGCAAATGGCAAAATTGTAAACACAAAATGTGGTAACATTTTATTTTAAGGTGTCCTCGTTATGCATGTTACATGTGCTTACTATTACAATAACAATTAATTATGCATAATTACATGAGTAATTAAGTAACCCTAAGCTGAAACCTAATTCCAACCCTAACCGTATAATAAGTATGTGTAGTTATTAAATATTACTCAGAACTTAAATGTATAATTACACTGTAACAAGGACACCTTAAAATAACCCAAATGTAACTCAAAATGTTTAGGCATTTTGAACATTATCCACTAATTTATAATAGAGAACATTATAACAATATGCTTGCTTATTTATTTATTTAAATTAACTGGATCTTAATTACATGGGACTCCAGCTTTGACATTTTTACATCATACATTTGACGTTTGAACATTTCAGTTTCAACAACAATGGCTGTCAGTTTCACATCTAAAACCCCAGTGTCTCCCAGAACAGGTAAATTACTGCATCTTTTCTAAAAATCAGCAGAACGCTATAGAACCTAATCATCCTAGAGCTCCACCCACAATACAATACACAGTTCCTTTTCCGGTTGGGCTGTAAATTTTGAACTGATTCGACTTTTGCATGAATTAGACGTTTTCTTTCAAATCTCTGTAAAATAAGTAAAACAAATCTACATGTACATACATTTTCTCAGGTCATGTGTGTAATATTTCAATTCTCAAGCAGACTGATCCTTATAAAATATATATAAAATACAGAGAGATAAACATGTATTAAAGTGTTGGTTTTGTTTTGACACAGATACATTGTTTGTAGTGCTTTTTTCCACTGGTGTCACTGTAATTTTGTTGGGACTCATCTGCCTGTGCTGGTTTGCAAGTAAGTAAAGTTTACAAATGTACATTCTATATGTACACTCAGATTCATGCAGAATTTATAATGCAATCTAGAATTGAGCATACTGTATAATGCAGTGGCTCATTTTTTTCTAGGTAAAAAAAGAAGAAAACAGTAAGTTGTTTTCATTTATGTGTAAATGTTTAGCTTCTTATCTTATATATTCATGTATAAAAATATACCATAAAATCAATATTTGATTCTTTGCATTAAAATCAGATCAATAAAACCAGACGTGCCCAGTCAAGAACCTGGTATGGTGAGTATCACCATACTATTGACAAAATAAACATTTATAATAATCCATAATTAATAAGAAGTGTTGACAAGGGACTTAATCTCAATTATTATGTTATTTAGAGTTGTCCTGGACCTGCAGAGACATATTCTCTGATCACATCTGTACCAGCCACATCTCAACCCATATCAGGAGGTAGGAGAAACAATCTCAATTACTTGATGCTTAATAAGCTAATTGCTGTGTTAGAAGCGCTGTACAGATTCTCAGAAACTGGTACCATTTCCCCTTTCAGGTCATTAGCTACATTTACTAAACCTCATGCTTTCTTTCTTCATTGGAACACAAAATGAGCTATTTCGCAGGATGTTTACACTGTTGATACAATGAAAACAGCAGTTTTGAAGGGCTGTTGAGCTTCTAAAATAACAAGTTCAAAATTTTAGGCCTGTAGTGTCCAAACCTGTTTCTGCTGAGTTTAGCTCCAACCAGCTCCAACACACTTGCTTAGGCTGCAACCAACTGCATTTTTTCACATACCATATTTATTTTTCTCTTGTTTTGGATGGTTTTCTGTTGACTCTGTTTGACCCTCTTCACCATGCTGTTCTTTCAAAGGCCTCGAACACCCACAGTCACATCAGGACAGCACAACAAATCCCACAGACAATCGCTCTGGCATTACATCTATAAATCCAATTTACCAGTCCTCAGGTAATGAAATGTTTCTTTCTTTAAAGTAGTCATATCATAAGGAATCAAATGTTTAGGCCTATGAAAACACACTGTGGTTTCACAAGTCGAAACGTCCTCTCTGGCCCAAAAGCTACAGTTTACATGCTCAAGTTTAGGCACTGAAAAACTTGGCCAGCCATTCTCAGTGAGCTAATATGGCGGAAGTAGGACACAAACTAAATTCATCCCAACACTGTTGCAGAGAATTAGTCTGAGATACTGCAAGTGTCAAAGCTTAAAATACACTAAAGATTACAGACAAAGAGCTTGTTTCTGAAGGTCAAAACATTTTATGAAGTGATCTGACTGGTTCAAATGCTTCTGTATTGCATTACAGATGCTTTGGTCAATAAAAATCAGAAATGGGGAAATACGGAAGAAAATGTGGTATGTGTGACCACTGCCACACACCAAACACACATAACCAAATGAGACATCCATCATGAACAGAATTCTAACAATTTTACTTATCTTTTTTTACTTCTTTCTTAAGAATGTTAATCATCTGTACGCTACGGTCTCTCGCAAACCAGTTAAGTCCGACACAGAAGATCAAGTCTACAGTTTGGTGAAGATCCACTGATGAATCTCAAATCTTGTTTCATTATGTACAGTCACCATAAATAAAATTTCTTTACAATCAGACATTTATTTTCATTCATTGTATGGTGTTGAATATATCATGACCTTATATAGAGTGTATAGTGAACATCTAGCTAAAGGTTAATTTGCTTCACAGATATTGCTCAGAGGATCTTGTCAAGGTTTAAAGAAATCTTGGACATGTAAGGCTGAACCAAAAAAATGTAATGACGTTTTACAGTAAATTTTAATTTTTGATTGATATATTTTAATACAAATTTTCTTTCTCAAAGAATCTATGCTTAAACACCACCTCTTTAATGCACATGGCTACTTGTTTTAAAACATTATCGATATAAAATCATTTTTGTTTACTTATAGTTTGCGGTTCAGCTGCTGTCAGATCCGATACAGTTGCTTCATCTTTCAAAAAGACGTTTCTTCGCAGACTTCCAACTGTGTCTAGTTTACAAAACCCTGCCAAATGCCCCAAACTAACTTATAATCCTCCAAAGCAACGCAAACCGATTCAATCACTTGTTTGTGACTTGTTTCTGAAGGCTTCACGCTAACGAGCTGTTTAAACAGGGTTGCCAGGTCTGCGAAACAAGCCCAACTGCTAATCAAAACTAGCCTAATAATGATTTTTACTTCGGTTTTCTCTCCATCTGGGATCCACTCCGTCGAAATTGCTTTTTGGGGAGATCACATTAACCCACGGACTTCAAACACAACCTGAGGCAAAAGTGTAAAAGTAGCGGTAAAACTGCGGACTTAGTAACCCTGAGGACGCGTCTAAACTCTCCATATGGCAAGCCAAAAGGGTCAGAATTTGTTTACGTTCAATAACATTTACGCTAAGATGACCATGAAAGAGAATACTGTTTAGGAGAACTCTTTTTAGTAGCAAGATCAAATGTTTCCTGTCATCTTCCTTTAAATGTTATTGGACTTAAACTAGATTTAGCTAGATTTAGTAAATAGCATAACAAGTTATTCGTTAAAGGGTTAGTTCATCCAAAAATGAAAATTCTGTCATTAATTATTTACCCTCTAAGTAATTACTACTTTTGGGTGCAAAGGAAAAAAAAAATTTTTAAACATTTTTTCTCTTCCGTATCAATCTCCAATTTTAAATGCGATTTTCTGAATATTTCGATTTTTTTTTGCACCCTCAGATTCCAGATTTTCAAACAGTTGTATCTCAGCCAACAAACTATTCTAACAAACTATATATCAGTGAAAAGCTTATGATGTATACATCTAAATTTAAAAAAAAAAAAAAAAAACTTATGACTGGTTTTGTGGTCCAGGGTCACATTTTTCACTTAGAATTTTTGGCAACCACAGCTGCCTTGCTTTTTTGTGTCATTTGCACTGAAAAAGCTACATTTATGATACAAATGTTGTTAGATTTTATTACTTTCATGAATAATAAGACAAAAAATTCAAGCTACACATCAAGAAGAGATATTAGATATGTCCCTTATTATACCCAAATATTATAAATACCACACGTACCAGAAAAAAAAATGATGGAAAATATGTTTTTATTTACATAACATGGCTTTCCTTTGATGTAAAGGGATTAGGCAATTAAAAGTTATTTTCCAAGTACTTTTTTTTAAGCAGGCAAAACTTATAAAGTTTGTGAAGAATCCACATCTCATCTTT
Source organism: Labeo calbasu (assembly GCA_019740295.1). NCBI lineage: Eukaryota > Metazoa > Chordata > Actinopteri > Cypriniformes > Cyprinidae > Labeo > Labeo calbasu. The sequence goes on from JAHKKF010513617.1 coordinate 15,788, forward strand.
TGATGACAATGTATGCTATTCTTACAAACAGCTCTGTGAAATATTCCTATTTTGTCACGTCATGCATCTTAAGACTCCAAATGAAACGCCGAATCAATCTGAAAGGCAGGCAAATAATAATGAAATAAAAGACATTTCTGCTCACTTTTTGTCTGCGCTTCACACAGTACAGATTAAGACTAAAGTTGAGGTGTATGAACCTTGAAGAACAGCTACATGGACTGCGTTTAGCTGTGACGCTCGTGGCAGCCACTGATATCCAGGCATGTTCACTGGTCCACACGTAAGAAGAAAACACTCAGCACATTCTAACACAGTCTTTGACGGTAATAAATATCATCTATCTTCAGTAATCCAGACATCACAAAGATGATTTTGTCTCTGTCAACTCATGTTTGGCGGAAGCAGGGCTCTCTGATTTGAGTGTATAGGAAGCCTAATGGGTCAAGGCAGGGGTCAGAGGTCACCTGCTGATCAGGAACGACAACACTGAGAATAATATGGCTACCAGTGGAAAATTCAAAGCATTTGCTGAGCCGCATTCAATAGCGTTCTCCTGTTAAAAAAATAGATATACAAACAGAGTTAGCAAGCGCTGGTAGAGTCAGGAAATTACACCCAAACTACACATTCAAACACTTTATAGACTGAACTTTCAGCTACAGAATGACTTCAAATGAGCTGAAAGCCCTGCAAGAGGCATAAAATTGAAGCGTGAATGGTTCACTAAAACCTATCGAGTGTACTTTCTTTCAGCTGTGATGTGGATGAGCATTTTAATGACTGAGTGAATGGGGTACTTTAAAATACTCAATGAAGTACAGTTCAGTGGTAGTTTCAAAATATTGGAAAACTTTACAGTTTAGTTTAATATTCATATATGATATTTAATAATATAACATCATGCATTATGTACCTCTGGATGAAATGGATGACAGGACTGTGGCCGTCTGCGATCCTTTTGAAACTTCAGTCTGTCGCACTTCAGAGACTCATTATGTGCTCAGAGGTCAAGGATGGTAATGATACAAATACTTATGCTATAACCTCATATTCTAAATGAGTAGATGTTTTGTTGGTTTATAAAAAGGATATAAATGATCTCAATGGGCTCCATGGTAACTGGAGGGGCGGAGCTACAGTCACATTTATTCTCAACAACCACCATGAACAGGTTACTGCTGGGAATCTGCTGAATTACAAAGGTCCTAAGAGGAAAAATACAAAAAGATGTGAGATTCTTGTTCAGAAAACCTGTAGACGTGATTGCTATTCACCTAATGACAAATGTCTAGAGTAGCCAGAGAAACCACACAGAAATGTACCCTACATGTCTGTATGTCAAAGAAACAAAAAAACTAAACACAACTATATTTTTTTACTAAAATAAATAACTAAATCTCTTCAGTTTCTGCTACTGAATAAAAACTAAAAAAAGGTCATTGCGACTCTTTATCTCACAATTATGACTTTTTTTCTCAGATTTGCATGATACAAACTCGCAATTCTGACTTTTTTCTCAGAATTGAGATATGAACTCGCAATTGTGAGTTCTAAAGTCAGAATTGCATGGTATAAACTCACAATTGTGAAAAAAATAAAGTCAGAATTGCCAGACTTTGCGAGATATAAATGCAATTCTGAGTAAAAAAAGTCAGAATTGCAAGATATAAACTTGTAATTCTGAGAAAAAAGTCATAATTGTGAGTTTATATCTTGTAATTCTGACTTTATAACTCAAAATTGCGAGTTTACAGAACGCAATTGTAAGAAAAAATTTAGATTTGCGAGTTTATATCTCATAATTCTGACTTTATAACACAATTGCAAGTTTATATTTCACAATTCTGTCAGAATTGCAAGATGTTAACCTGCAATTCTGACTTTTTTTCTCAGAAAATTTCTCAGAACTCACAATTTTAAGAAATAAAGTAAAAATTGCCAAATTAAAACTCGCAATCCTGACTTTGCAAGATATAAACACGCAATTCTGAGTAAAAAGTCACAATTGTGAGATTATATAACGCAATTCTAAGATTGCAACTTTATTTCTCAGAATGTTTGTCTTGCAATTCTGACTTTATAACTCGCTATTCTAAGAAAAAAGTCAGATTTGCAAGGTTATATCCCGCAATTCTGAGTTTATATCTCATAATTCTGACTTTATAATTCACAATTGCGAGTTTATATTTTACAATTCTGTCAGAATTGCGAGATATAAACTCACAATAACTTTTTTGCAATTTTTATTCAGTGGCAGAAATGGGCTTCCATGTCACAGTTTACTCAATCGTTGATCGTTTTATCAAGGAAAATTATATCTCGATAAGTATCATTATTGTTTTATCACCCAGTCCTACCTCCAAACCTGTTCCAGTTTCGTTCTTCTGCTGAGCACAAAAGAAGATATTTTAATGAATGTTGGTAACCAAACAGTTGACCGTAGCCATTGACTTCCATTGTATTTTTTCCCCATACTATGCAAGTCAGTGGCTACCGTCAACTGTTTGGTTGCCAACACTTTTTAAAATATCTTCTTTTGCGCTCAGCTTGATAAAACGATAAAAAGAGATTGAATAAATATATCAATACAAAGTTCACGTGCCAAAAATGTAACAAAACACCCTTACTCGTTTGAATCGTACCACTTTGTTATTGTAGTAACACTCACTGCACCATTGTGTCAGAAATTATATTATTACATGTATTTAATGTAATAAGGGAGTAATGGAATATAATTAGTTTTTTTTTGTGATTAATCTATAGCATTTGTGCATTTATACTAAATGTATTTAGACTTCTGTTTTTCATACAAATACCTAGACACCATATAGTTATATTTTTACCATGGTATTGAGGTGCAATAAGTGTGGTTTTAACTGTGGTTACCATGATGGTGGTTAGTTTTAATAAACCTCCAACAGTCAGAATAATCACATTTCACCATATAAAAATGAGGTCGTCACAATGTTTGCAGACATTACTGTTTTTGATAATCTGCATCCTAACTCATGTTACTACTACTGTCAACTCAAGCTACTATCAAATATGCATTTCTAAGACATATTAATATTGCAGCATGCACTGCAAACTGTGCTAAAGATACAGTACATGTCAAAAACAGGCAACACAAACCTGTTTTAAATCATGAAACAATATCAATGCATAAACTTAAATGTATTTTTTTTCTGTTAAGATATTTATTTTGTTAAGGAAAAATGACTGGAGAAGTGTAACGTATTTAAGAATATGATCATAAAAAGTCACAATTAATGGTCTGGATTCTACAACTTTCACTTGAAAGCAAAAGTCTGCCCTAAAACCTGAAAACCTGCTATATCGCTAGCCCAAAGTGTAAAATTTTGGGGGTGAACTGTGCCTTTAAATATCTTTATCTAATCTATATATTTTAAAATCTAAATTTAAAACAAGATCTTACTATCTTATTATTGCTAATATATCTATAAAGTGCATGTTTTGAGATATTCTGTATAATTAAGCATACGACAATACCAGAATCCTATTGAACAATTATTATTGTGTACATGGCATTTAGCCGCACAACACTTTCTGTCAGAAATAAAGATGTGAAAGAGATTAACTGTGAAAGTGCAGCTCTGTTTAATGCTGTCAGACGATGCTTTGTTTACTCTGTCAGATGTATGTGTGATGTGGCCATAGACAGCAGCAAAATAACCACATATAGACTAAAATGGCTTTCCGCAGAAGGCTTTCGTTAAACGCAAAACTGGTTTGGCTTTCATATAGTTCTGGCTGGAGGATTTTTAATTAGAAGCGTGAAGGTGATTGCCAGAGTTAGATAGCCGTCAAATATCTACATCTAAGGCCTTTTAGTTGTATATTAAATATTTTGTACACTCTATTTTCTCCTTAAAATATATGAGTCATAAAGAAGAACATTAAGAATTGGAAAAAACACTTTATACTAGACTAATGTAAAATATATTACCAAATGACCAAATGTTGTTTCATGGCATTTTCACAAAGGAAATGCTAGTATAGCGTCCTCTTTTAAGAACAGCACAATGTGTCATTAGAGCATGCAAATGCATTAGTGTTGGATCAGAATCATTTAAAAGTAATTTGTGTTTTAAAACACAAAATGCGTTATAAATAAGAATGCACAAACATAGACATAAACAGACGTTCTCACCGTATACAGCCTCCACAGTCAATGTTCCCTGTTGTTTCTTTGATGGTGCGCTCAGAGACGAAAGCTGGGTATTCAGTGTCACATGGCACCATCATTGTCCTCTGAGCTCTCTGGGCTGCACACATGAACACTAAATTCAGCTACTATATGCTAAAAATGCACTGTACAACTGAAATAACACATAATTATTCATATTACAACATACATCATTTTTGTTTGCATTATGCTCATGATAGCCAACATAACAGAGATTTATAGGCTTTTTAGTCCTTTATTAGGTGAAAATCTAATATCTATTATATATCGTATGGATGAAATGGAAAATAACAAGGGCGTGCTCACAGGAGCACGTAACCCCATTAACATGTTCCCGTCATCTATGGACTGATACCTTTGACTGTCGAGTCATAGTTCCACCAGCTGTACAGGTTAAACTCCAGCAGAAATCTGTGAAAGCAGACACACTCCCACTCAGAAACTCAGACTGAAAATCCCAAGCTGACAATAATAATTATAAGGCAAAAGACTTTTTATCTCACATGACAAGTTCTGTCAAGAGCCATTTCACAGTGGTGAAGGGCTGAAAGGAAGAGCGCAGCATGTCAGTGGAGACAGGAAATAGAATCCAGAGGCACTGAAGTCAAACACTACAGCACAGATGATAGCGTACTCACATCCAGCAGAGTGCGTGCGCTGTCACTGCTGCCTGCGTACTCTTTACAGAGAGCCTGATAGTCATACAAATTAATCCTAGCAGAAACAAAAGCAGAAGCAGATTCACTATTAAACACCACCCTGTTCTAATGTCTTATTTAACCCCGGGTTAAAGCCACTTCAGCCCTTGGTTAAGGAACATTTCACTTTAAACCCTGTTTTATGCGTTTCAGTGCACGTGGTGTTAGAATGAAAGCTAACACTTCACATTTAAGTATTTATTAACCTTTGCTACTGTTAATTTAAACATTTACTACATTATTAAAATCAAAAGTTGTATCTGTAGGGCCCTATGATTTCCACAGTGCAATATAATGCATGGACGGAATCACAGAATCCAGTCATAAAAATGGAATTTACTGTATAACGCAGAATGTCACAGAATTTGCCAAATTTTGGATGAATAAGTCAAAAGCAAGTCAGTACACTTAAATCAAAATGCAACATGTACTAATGTCTGTCAGTAAAAAGCAGCAAAAATAATATTTAAATATGAATCCTGCATGTTCTGCATGTCTCAGACAGACAAAAAATGAGTACATGAACACAAAAATATTCTCTAAAACTGCTCTGAGAGTCACTTCATGAGCATTTTACTGTTTCTTGTGAGAAAAACTATTGTCATATTGTATACAAACAGAAATCTAAAGATGTTCACAACAACCCGTCAAAATAAAAGTTTGGTTTAACTTGAAGAAATTGTGACAGAAATATATTACTTAATGTAATAATAGTACTACTAATAATAAAATTATTATTACAACATAATTTTTAAGGAATATTTACCAGAGAAATTATTTCCCAGAAAAAAACCCCCAGAAAACATTTACAGTATTTCTGAAAAAAAAGAAAGAAAATAATAATAAATTATTTTTTTTAAAAAACTTGACTAATTAGAGCTTTTGATTATTAAAAATATAATAAAACTATTAAAATGGAATCCAGAACATTTATGGAAAACACATTAAAATGTAATTTTTGTTAAACTTTTAATAAATAGTTTCATGATTACAATTAATTAGGTATCCATTTTGATTGATATTTTAAATGTCACCATTAAAACAGAGTCTAGAAAAATTTAAAGGAAAAAAAAAAACTCAGAAAAAAACGGAATTTGGAAAAAAAATTAAACAGAATTTGGTGGAATTTAAAAAATTAACATTAAATTACTTTAAAAATCAAATTAATGTTAATTAACATTAACAAAGATAAGTAAATACTGTAACAAATGTACTGTAGCATACTACAACAAATGTATTGCTTACTGTTAATATTAATTAACCAACATTAACTAATGTAAACATACTAAAAAGTTCAATCATCATTCAAGAAGAGACATCCAATCACAAGCTAATCAATGCAGGTCTTATTAAATATTCATGAGGTAGAACATTATGCTTTTTTATGATAATTATAACACAAAAGACAAATTTTGGCACAACTTGCCTTATTTTAAGGATTAAAATAAGACAAAGAAAACAACAAAAAGCTTGTTTCAGTATTCTAAAAACTAAAAACTAAAACAGGCTGCTGTGCATGCTGTACTTGTCCTATCGGTTTTATTAACCTCATAAATATGCAAAATAGGGCATTCGGCATGTACAATATAAAATCTTGAAACTTGACAGTACAGGTTTATTAATTTTACATTCATCTTTGAGTGTGTGTGTGTTTGTGTGTATCTCACTTTTTAAATGAGCCCATCAGAAGCAGTTTGTTCATGACGGCTCCCTCTACTTCTCCAAAGAAGAGGTTCGTCTGTGGGAAGCACATTATGTAAAGTTAAAATAGTTAAAGTTATAGTCATTATGGAAATGCAGACATTATGGAAATGCATCCATTTCATCTCTTGTGCTACAATTCTCTGTATACCTGCGAAGTGTCTTCAGACACCAGGATGAATCCATTGTTGTCTATGAGATAACATTTAATGTCCTAATGGGAGTCAGAAACATAGAATACACATTTAAATATATGATTCAATAAGTTTGATCTGTTGTGATCTTCTTAAATCATTAGAAACTTCAAGTAAGACAGTCAAATAATAAGCATTTCATAGCTTTTTATGCCAAAGCCATTAATAAAAGATGCAGAATTTAAAACGAGAAACGCTACGAGGCATTGCCATGTGTCATATATCTTAAAAGACAACTGCAGACTGATCTAGTAAGCTTGTCATGTTTCAGAAATGTCCATTGTATAATGAGCATGCGGTGAATACAGACCATTTTATGAGCTCCATCACTGAAAATATGGCCAAAGGGAAAGAAACAGAGTCACATTTACCTCATTATCACAGCTGATGGTGCATTTCCCATCCAGAGCATTGCACTGTGTGGACACACGCAGTGGAAAAACATAAAGCAGATGTATACGTGAATGACATACAGATCCATACGTTAGTTTCAAGCAATATCTATCATTATCTAACATGCTCTCCTATATGCTGTTGCTCATAAACACATCAAAATGAGCTGCTATGCAGCAGATAATAATACACAATTCAACACATCAGTCACAGAAGGTCTGGTTTGATAAATATATATATTTATATTTCCACAAGAGTATATTTTTGTGATTACCTGCCGACTGGCCGTCCAAAATTTTCTCTGAAAGAATTCCAGCTTCATTTGAATTCCCACAGCTTTGATTGTCATAAAACAAAAACACATTTAATAAATTGACATTTAGATGTGTTCGGTGTAATTCAATTGCATTTTAGCTTTAAAATAAGACGGCAAGTACCTGCCACTATAGGAGACTTTCTGTCATCGAGTAGTTGTATAGCGGTGCTCGCTAAAACCACACTCTTATTTTCGCCTCCTTAAAAAAAGTCACAAATGAGCATAAAAGCCTTCTTATATAGTATTTACAGCAACATCATCAATGATCATGAGCACTAGAATATCCAATGATCCACAAAAACTGATGGTTTACGATCCAAAAATGGCTTGTAGGTCTGTTCTGAGAGGAAAACATTGTGAAATACAAATGATAAAAAGTAACTGAGCATATAATTGTGCATAATTAGGAATGCAAAATAAACTAGCTTAGTTAAGACGATTTAGAAAGAAAAGCAAAAATTACATGCATATGCATTCTTATAAAAATCTACCATTACGTGTAAATTTATCTGTCACATGGTAAAAAAAAAAAGGTTAAATTAGACAGACGTCAACATGACCTCTAATATTTGAAAAACATGAATAAAACTATGGAAGACTGAGACTAAATAAAATAATGTTCTCTTGGAAAATAAAATAAAATAAAACATTTAATGTTTAATTTTTGGTTTGGACAATTGATTTAAATGACATGTCATTACCACCAGATGGCGGCATTTATTTACATAAATATTTATGAGCGTAAATCTATTAAGAGCGGCTTCTTCATTTCAGATCAAAAGCGGCATGGATTGAAACAAACGCTCAGTTACATGATGAAATAGAGCTCATTTCTGGTGGTACAGGCAGATGAGGGAGAGTGTTTGATCAGAGAGGAGTTCAGCGCTGTCTGTGTGATAAGGAGCCCATGAGCTGTTGAGTGGGATGTAATGATCCTGATCTGTCACACACACACATTGCGTGAACGTTAAAGTAGGGCACATTAATTACAGGCGAAGGAAAGAGAGATAAGCAGACAGTCTGCGTGAGGAAAGCAGTACAGTGCAGCTAGAGTAACAAACCACACAGATGCGCTATTACATCAACAGTATGCAGCTTTCAGCACATGGACATTTACTGGTGTGGCATAAAAATGTAATTCTGGAGATCGACCTGAAATATGAGTTAAATGGTGATGCTGAAAAGATGTGCGAAGGAGCGATAGGTGAGTATTAGTACCAAATGTTTTTGATGTTTAATGTAGATTCATGTCGAAAACGATTATTAATTTCAACAATCTCTAAACACAAGCAATAAACTTCAGTGCTTAACTTGTCCCAGATTTATATAAAAATCATATAAATTTGGAAATGGGCCACCTAGCAACCAAAATAATAATAATAATAATAAAT